>OMKZ01004135.1:1509-16436 GCA_900302535.1 Neoniphon sammara
TTTTTTTGCGCTTTTGTGAATTGTAATGGACTTCATAATGGACATTGAGATTTTGTTTTCAGAAGTAATTAATTTGTAGGCCATGCACTGAATAAAAACCAATACCAATACCTGTTCAGATCTTTATACTTTGGGCAATGCTAATAAAAGGCTAAAGCGTTAGCAAGGACATTGGAGAGAACTATCAACAGGAGACTCCGAGATGAGGATCGGCAACAGTCCTTGCGCCACATATGCCACATTCACATTATGTGGTATTTACTGAAAGTACTATCTTCCAAATTGTAAATAGCGTCCATGTCAACATTCAACTCATAATTACAGCTGGGAATCTTGCATTTTTCTGAAAGCTTCGATCCGACTAGGAAGTAAATAACATGGACATATCTAGAAAACAGCGACCTTTAAACGTTTATACATCCAAATTTAATGCTACTTTGATTATGCATGCTTTTTTATTCCCAACAAACCCTATAATAAAACAGAGCATATTTTGTTAAATTAACAGTTTAATAGTGTTGACCTTTAAGCTGACTACTTAGTGTACTTGCTGCTGGAATCGGTTTAGAGTGACCCAGCCAAATTCCATTTCCATTTTCTTGGCACACGTTTGCCAAAAAATAAATGCCTAAATAAATAAATAAAAAATACAATAATTTTGGCTTTGGACACTACGGTGTGAACAGGGTTGCTAGCTGAAATAGTGGAGTTCTTTCCACAGCATCACCAGTGTGTGACTACTATTAGTCCAAATATTACAAGATTGATTGCGTTGCCCTATGAGAATGTGACTATGTTAGCCTTGTTAGCCTTGGTTTTTATATGAACCTGCTAAGATGTCACGGTCATCTCTTCTCACTGTTTCTATCTTCATGTGCCACCATTGGCATGGAGTGTCCATACCGATCCGTGGCAAGTTTACAAACGTATGTATGTGTGTTTAGTTTTGGCCAAGTTTACTTTTGCTCTAACTACATTTAGTGTCATGTATATTTTTCCCAATTTTTTTTTTCAAGTTTTAAAAAAGGAGAAAAACTGTTTTTTATTCCCTGCTAGCAAAATATATCTATAAATAAAATCTACAATTGCTACTTATTACTATTGAAAGCTTAGCTGATAAAGACTGTGATATATGGTTGGTTACGTTAAATCACTTTGGACAGAAGCATCTACTAAATGACATAGTGCACTGTATTGTAATGAAATGCAGCACAATGCAATATTCAGAAAAGAAATCACAATGATTTTTGCCAGTATTGTGGCAACTTCAGAAGGGATTGGGTTGGCAGGGAGGCACGGCGTGAGGAGGGGAATGTGGGAAGAAGATATTAAAATGTCCTAAACCTCAGTGTGGTTAGTACAAAATAATGAGAGCCCTGAGAGCGGAGAGATTGAGGGAAGTATGGTGATAGATTAAAAGGGAGGAAGATAAAGACAAATATAGATACAGATACAGAGCAGATAAATGGAAAGAGAAAGAATGAGAAAACATAGAGATTTTCGATGTTTTTGTTTTTTTTCTTTTCACTTCCTTCTCTGATCCATAATTAATGAAGGTAACATGTAAGGTCTGGAGAAACCGGACACACCTCAGAGATTGACCGAAGTGTGCTCCTCTTGGCTAACTTTGTCATAAGCCGGAAAAAGAAGCAGTAGATCTGTGCTGGGAAAATAAGGAGGAGACTCTTTTTATAGGCACGGACCACCAAAACAGATCAATAGTCCCGACACTGGAGCCAAGGTATTGTTACACAGACTTCCTGCTGTGGGGCTTTAAGGTCAGTGGATCTAGATACTGCAAGGTTACCAGTGTAAGCAATCGTGAAAACAAGTTCTACTCTTTACATGCTTGCTGCTGTGCTGATTTGTTACGATAGAGACGAGTATGCTAGCAAATTAGAGAAGAGATTCAGCAGAAATGCCTGTTGAGGAGGTAATATCACAATGAAAAATACTGGAATAATAATGCTACTGCTTTGTCATTTGTCTTGAGAATAAGGCTTTATTGATAAAACAACTTGTGATGCTGCTTTGCAAGGGGGGGGTCCAAAAATAAAGTATGAGGGTCAGAAAGTGCTTTCTGAATTAAATCACTGGCATTGATCATCCACTTATCACCCCTAATTGATGTATTATTGCCATTCTGTGCCATGGGGAAATAACAATCTTGCCTATTTCCCCTTTAAACAAAGACACATGCGTTGGGTTTCAATTTAATTATTTCATTTTGGCCTTCTGCCAGCATAAAATTCCTTGATGCCAAACAGTAACCACCCTTGCTTGTGCAGTTCCATGTCAATCTAAACAAGTTGTGTCACTGGAGGTATAAGGTGTAAGGTTTGTATATTGTTGTTATGAACACTCAGCAGAAGCAAGTATTTCAAGGGATCAGAGACACTACAACACTTTTATGTCACAGTATAAACACCGCTGTGCATCATGGGTTTGACAGGGAGCTAAATATAGTAAAGTTAGAACCAGCCAGCAAAATGCCTTAAGTAAATTGCAGTTTACTGTGTTGTGTTGTCAGGCTCAAAAAGACACAACATACACTTGCATTGACTGCCGACGGACCCAAAATAACGAAAGGTTTGGACCATTTAAATTCACAACGACCAACTCAAAACAGACAGCAAATGGACAAGTGACTTATATGCAGTTTACATTTTGAAGGTGGCATGAGGACCTATGACAGAAACATAATGACTGCATTTCCATGGACAAAAGAATGGTCTGATATGATAAAAATACAATTACAGGAATAAGCTACTCACCAGGACGATCATTTGGAAAAAAAAAAAAAAAAAAAAAGTCTTACAGATCCATAACTGGTCCAAGTCGACAGAGGTAAGGAGCACCTAGCTAGCCAATTATCCAAGGAGAGCGTCTGTGTTTTCAACTTTAATGTCACTTTTCTACTGCAGCAGCTAAGTAGAGGGACTGTGATATTAAAACTTCTCCCTGTGATAAGACAGAAACTTGACCACACTTTGACGTTTAGTCAACACAAAGAATATTAAAACACAACTCTCAACTTGGCTGCTAGTCCGTCACAAAAATCAGTCCCCTCAGAAACAACAACTAAATAGTCATTACTAACTTCTGCTACACTGCTAATGTTATTGGCCCTACAACGTTACTATTTTGAATTTACTGTCCCCCTATCAATCCCAGAATTCAATGCACTGTTTATGTTGTGATGTAAAAGTGAAATAAGGCAATTCTATCTCTGAGACAGTAATACTAGGCACCACCTCTGCATATAAGTTCATATGTTGATGTGTCAATATTTTAGGCACAAAATCAACAATTCTCATTTTAGCTTGGGTAATAATCAAAATTAGGCGAACATCATTGGATATCTTGCAGTGTTGAACTTTGGACTCTACGTGACCTGACTGATTTGATAGTTGGTCCTCCAGACCCCCATCCGCCGTTGCTTTCAAACCTTTCAAACTATTGGATCAGGAGGTTTGGAGCTTAAACTGTGGGCGCCATCATGCTTTAATGCAGGAGAAATGCAGGTTAGGCTTCTGCAATAGGTACAACTATACAGCAGCTCCTCTCTTTCTCTGTATACAAACTACTTCTATTTTTTATTCTATTCTATTCTATTCTATTCTGTTCTATTCTAATCCAAGGTGTCTTGTTGTCTTGTGTTGCAGCTCTGTAAAGCAGGGGGTCCAGTACCAGTACATGATCCAGGTGGAAGCAGACGGTATCCTCAGCGATCTCTCCCCCGCTCTCCTCTACACCCATGGAGAAGCTTACTGTGGAGACGGCCTCATACAGGGGTCTGTACCCTATAGCGGATATATTTACATGGGTCGTGGTGATGATGATAGTGATGACAATTAAATGATGATGATGGGCATGGTGGGGAAAATGATCGCGATGATCCTCTCTCTGCAGGACAGAAGAGTGTGATGACAGTAATCTGCTGGATGGTGATGGCTGCTCTAAGAAATGCCATAAGGAGGCGGGCTTCAATTGTAACGGTGAGTCCCATTCAGAGACACAGGCCTATGATCCATCTTGGGTTCAGGTAGAGGTGGCACTGGGTAATGCCACTCTTTCAGGTTCACCCATCCCACCTATCTTTTCTTAAAGTGTGAACATTTTGATACTAGCATCAAAGTCCGGCATAAAACATTTCCCAATTGAGCAGGCAGCAGCATTAAAAAAAAAAAACAATCAAGCAAATCAAATATAATTTACCAGACATAAGAGCTTCTGGCTAGAAATGATTTAAGGAACAATTAATGGAACATCACAGAACATAAGAGGAAACAGATGAACATATGGGTATAAATTAAGGTTTTGGTTTGCTAGATCACTAGTCTGTTTAGAAATGTTAAAACATAGTGACACAGGGCTGGCAGTGAAACAGCGGAGAAACACATTTCAGCAGTAAAATACACTGTGCAGTCTCAAAACATATGTCAGGCATGTTTCTTTTATTAAATAAGTTTTGGCCTCCGCCGCATTTCAAGCAATCAATACAGGCCTGGGAATATTGCTAAATGAGGTCTATTGATTTTTATCAAGGATCTCGTGGTGGTTCGCAAAAAATGAGCACACAAGAACAGTTGTGACTCAGACACTGTTGCCATGTTTTATTTGATTTAATATGCTTTATCTAAAGTAAGTAATAAGTTTTTTATTATCAAAAACACATCTGCAACAGTCAGCCAGCTCTCCCCGGCGAGGTAGATCATAGCCAGCTGTAAAAGCCTTTGCTTCTGACAACAGTTGTACAATGACCCCATAGTTAAGTGGTTGGAGGCCACCTTGTGTGCTGAGCGCCAGAATCAAATCATGCTAAGGGTATTTTCATTATTTCTTGTCCGTTCTTGGCAAAGTTTCTCTCTGTTTCCCCAACAAGAAGCTTAGAATTAGGAAGGAACAACTGTGGTTAAGATTTCACCAGGCTAGTTTTGGTGAAGTTTAGGCAAAGAATCGCCTCTTCAGGCTCAGGATAAACAACACGGGATTTATGAGAATAAAATGAAGTAACTGTTGTAATATGAGTCATAGTGATGACTTTGGTTGTCAGATGAACCGCTTGGTGGATGTGAACCACAGAAAGACTCACCTGTCCCTGGTTTCAAAGTCATAACTACGTGCATGCGCTATTTCATGCTATCTTAAGGCATTTGCAGGCATTGTGCTGTATATTCTAGCATTTAATGCAAGGCTGATCCTGGACAGATGCAGAATAGGGGAAGTTTATGTTGGCCATCACTGTCCAGCTGTTCAGTTACAGCCATAGAGTAACTGCCATTGCTGTCAAAATTCTTGGTAGAAAATAACAACACAGTGCAGTCAATTTCATACAAACCCATGAGACCAGGGCCTTGCTTGGTTACCCCTGGGCCAGGTGGTTAGGAAGACAGTAAGAAGTATCACAAACATGGAGCATAACATGGCAAAAGACAAACAAAGAAGCCGCAGAGAGTGCCCCCATAGTTTTTGATTCCACCACAGGACAACAATACTTTGGTGTCTGCACCCTCGCCCAGTCTAAAGCATGCAGACAGGCCACAACAGAAGCCTCACAACACAATGTGGAAGGGAGTCAACCCAAAACAGACAATTGTAAGCAGAGGGCTGAAGACTCTGCCTGTGTCAACATGTGTTTTTTGACCATAATATTAGGTCAAGAAGTTCCTCGGTGCAATGTGGCAGAGAGTGAACCCAGAGAGAAAGGGCGTTATAAAGCAGAGAGGCTTCAAAACATGGCCCGTGTCAACATGAATGCTTTTATTACACGTAGTGCCGCTACGGATGGGAAGGAGCCGTTAAATTTGTCACACAGTCATGAACTGTTCACACATGCAATAACTCCCACACACACATACACACACCCAGCCAATATTACATTATACTCTGACGTTTGTCCTAATAGCCTTATACACAATGCAGGCCTGTTAGGCCTACCACATCCATGTGTCTCCATGCGTCTCTGTTTCTCATTGAGAGATTTAGGCCGGATGAGGGCAGGCATTACCCACAATGACATGAGAAATCAGCCCCACTGTTGTGGTATGTGGTGTTCCTGCACTGCCTTTAAATTCATCCGCCGTGCAGCGGAATGCTCGCCCAAAAGTTCCTCAGTCGCCATGAGCTAAGTTGAAGCAATATGGCTTTTATGATATGCAACTTGTTTTTGGTCATTTTTACAAATATTTTATAGTACTCTGAGATAATGTTGAGGTCGATTTTAGGAAACACAGAGATGAGTCCGTTTTTTAAAATGGCTGGTTCCTTTTAGGCCGCGCGTTATTTTCACTTTCAGCTTGTTAGTTGTTATTGAATGTGCGGTAAGGACGCGGATTAGGGGTGCTTGTTGCATGGCTGAAATTTCCATCAGCCAGTCAATCTGTTTTGTCAGGGGGGGAAGAAAGCAAAGGCCGATCCCCCCTTCCTCCACAAGGCCAGCCATGCCGTGACTGAAGCTATTACATCTCTTGTTTTACAATAAAAGACACGATGACTAGCGAGGAAAACAATTTGGCAAAAACAGGTTTTTACAAATTGCAACACTTAAAAGTAATTATTCAGTTGGACTTCTTAGTCATAGACAGAATATTTGTTTGGGTTTTCTTGCCACAGTTGCCTGACACAGTTAACTCTCACTATGCTGAACTGGCTCACTCTTGCTTTCTTATTTGGGCTCCTGTTTTATAGGATCTCCTGTAGTCCTTAAATGTATGTGCTTGGTAGCCAAACAATGCGCTGCCAAATGGAGCCTTACTGCCAAAGTCAAGTGTTTGGTTGTATGGAGTGTCTGAATGAGCTCTATTATTAGAATTAACACACCAACCACTTTTATCCTCATCTTTATCACAGACTACAACATTCGACTGATGTTTCTGTAGTACTGCTGCTTTTTTTAGGATGTTATTGTAGATACCAATTTTTAATTATTTAGCTGATTATTTGAATAAAGGTTTTGGCTTGCAGACCCTAATAAAAGCAGGTGGTCTTAATGGCCTAGTCAGAGTTTGTCAATCAGTCCTCCTTTGTGAAGAATGATCAATACAAGACTTGGAATCAAAAGATTTAATCGTTTTCACAGGTGTTGTCAAAGTGGGGGTGGTGTATTTGGCACAGAGTCCATCCAGTGCAGCATTGCCAAATGAACTTGGGATGACAATATGGTATTCAATTGTCTAGGCTTAATTTGATTTTTATCAGAAACATATTTCCATTGACTAATTGAAGCCAATTGTACATCACTGACTAATCTGTCTGTCTGACTTCTGCAGCTGTCCAGGCGTTAATGAGGCCAAACTTCTCAAGTCTCTGATGTTTTCAGCCCCTTTTTTATGAATAGTTGCTGCATTACAAGCTTTTTGTTCAGGTTGTGCTTGAACTGCTGCAGCGTATTATTATCAACGTAACCCGTGCACTATTCATTGCTCATGGCTTAGGCCTTAGATCAAAGCCAGGATGTCAGCACAGTTCTCTGCCTCCAGGCGCTATTATTAAAACATACATATTAACTACTACCTAAGTAGTGATCCATGAACTTTGTAATGTCATGGCACACCTCGGCCAGTCCCAAAATTCCAATGCATCTTTCTTTATCAGTTGCTCAGAAATCACAGATCAAACCCAGGATCATCATAAGGGTAAGGACCTGGGTGAAGGCCAAGGAACAGATTCCGTTACCTTTGAGGGAAAATTAAGCACAATCAGGCTTATTTCATAAAATTGTTAATGTGTTTATTTGCCATCCATTGTCTTTATATTTTTGTAAAATCTCAAGACATATTTGAGCTCACAAGTCATATAATGAAGCCTGCAAGATCCCTCATACCTGCATATGAAACAAAATCTAAGCAAAAAAATGCATTTGACAGTGGACTGAGCTGTTTGCACTATATGAGATGAGCTTGATTTATTTTGCCAATCCTTTGAAAAGCATTAAAGGGCAATGACAGTCCTTTCTGTTTGTGCTCATCATCTAGGTTACCTCTGTCATTTACATAATTCTTTGCAATGTCCGTAGACTGTCTTCTGTAGTTTTAGATGTCAGCCATCATTTTCCCACCTTCTGTAGAAACCAGTCGCTGCCATTCATTGTTGTCTGGCATGAAAAACATCCTCCACAGACTTGAAAAATGCCCGAGTAAGGTAATCAACCACGTGCCACTTTAATAATTTTGTGAAATAATCTGTTATAAACAAAACAAAACAAAAAAAAAACATTATTGTCACCGAATTTAAACAAGGAAATAGTATGTTTTTACTATTAGTGGAGACAGCAGTTAAATTCAAGCTAGGTTAGCCAAAGGAATGCCTAAATATTTAAAAGGATGAAAAATGAGGAACTGCTGAAATGTCTAATCATATGGCCCACACATAAAAATGATGTGAGGTAATGCAAATTACTCATAGACACTACAACAGGCTGTCACTCAAAATTAGACTGGTATTGTCATTTAAAAGTAGATCTATTGTATAAAAATATAGGTATGAAACATATCTGTATGTAGTCAAACCTTCACATGAAGCCCAAACCTCATCAGTGCAATCTTTGTACCTTGGTTTGGGTGTTGTTGGAGGTGCCATGTTCTCCATTTCCATTGATCATAAATTGTGAGAGATGAAAAGTGGTTATTTTGACAGGGAATCCGGTACAGTCCATGCAGACAGAGGATAGAGATGATTTGCCAATATAAGCTCCTACGAACTCTGCCACAAGACTCCCAAGATGATTCACAAACCTGACCACCTATGTGCTTGTAAAGACCTTGAAATATTGGACAGGTCTTGTGCAATAGCATTTAAAACTGTACTCGTGACATTAATCTTTATTTGCCTCCTCTCCTCTCCTCCTTTGACAAGGGCTTCAGTATCATTTTACTCTTCGAACCCAATGAAAGGTCATATCTGGGCTGCTTGAAAATGCTATGTGCAGAATTTTACCAAAATGTGTGGCAATAAATTAAGTGTTATTGCTCTGGTGATACATCCCCATGAGCTGCCTCTACTGGCAGATTTCATTTTGTTCCTCCTGTATTGATTGCTTTTAAGCGTAATCTGCCAGTGTACCAGAACGGAATTCTTGAGATTTGACAATAAAATGCAAAAAATTGCACCAGAAGACAATGCAAAATGCAGCTCTTTGGGACTAATAGCTGTAACAGTCACAGCTACGTTTTTTCTTCTAGCACTGGAATGGATTTTCATCATTGATTTGACAGCAATATATCAATGAGAAATTTGCCACTGACATCCTAAGAAATGGGCTACCTTTCAAAAGGGCTTCCTTATAACATAATACTGCTGTTATTTGGCAACTTTGACATACACATTGCTCATCTAGGTGCTTAGCCATGTTTCCTACGAAGTTATTTTGCTGTTCTATTTAATTGTTAAATGAAGTCAAAGTTCAGTTGTTACCATTTTACAGTCTGTTGACAGCAGAGATAGCCAGATATCCGGATAGGCAGATAAGTTGACAGCGAACATTACAAATGGCCAACAAAAATAGAGAATCAATTTTTATGGTTGGGTTCATTGACAATCTAATAGTATGTGGTTTGGATGGAAGTTTACCAGTGGGGGCTGAGTGTCTACCCTGCCAGATAAGGAAACCAGGCCTTAAATTCTTTAATAAATTCTCCTCTCTCCTTCTCCTCCATCTCCCTAGGTGAACCCAGTCAGTGTTATGTATTTGACGGTGATGGTGTGTGTGAAGAGTTTGAGCGCGGCTCCAGCGTTCAGGACTGTGGTTACTTCACTCCACTGGGCTACACGGACCAGTGGGCTTCCACCGCCAGGGCTTCTCACCAGGACCCCAATCGCTGCCCTGCCCATGCTGCCACCGGGGAGCCATCACTCGCCAAGGTATGACGTATGAACCGCAGAGCACGCATGCAGAAGGACTCTCAGGTGATGTAGCACACCTGGGCTGCAGTAGCTTTGAGCAGCTGATCGCATTCTTTGCTTTTTCAACAGAGCTGAGTTTCTGTGCAGTTTTTGACAAGGACCTGATCATTTTGTGTAAGATACATCAGCTCGTTAGCTAGCTAAACGTAATATCTGCTCACAACATCTGGACAGCTAGCTAACTAGCCAACGTGTCTTGTAGAAGCTATAGCGTTAGCAGCAGTTAGCTAGTAGCAGCCATGGTGAATGTTAAGTATGTTTACAGAGTGCTTTTTCTCCATTATGAAATTGCTTTTTATTTATTTGTTCATTTATTTATTTATTTTGCGGTAATCATAAGCAAAGTTGCCTTTTTTGAAACTTGCTTGAGGTAGCTAATTCATCACAGTGAACATCTTGCACAGATTTATTTTTGTCAAAGTTACTTTAGCATTAATAATCTGATTGGATTTGGCATCACCCTGCTGCATAAATTTGCATATGTAAGGAGTACTCCATGTTTTGGGTAAAAAACCCTTTTTGCGACTTTAGACATTGTGTAAATAAGACAGATTTGACAGAGGCTAATGACACCTTCAAGTCTTTATGCTCAGCTAAAATGAAATGCTAACCATAGGAACTGAAGCAGTCGACGTACAGAGGTGAAAATAGTATCGAACATCTTGCCTCAGTCTGCATAAGTCGTAAAAAGGGTATTTTGCCCAAAATTAAGTATTCCTGTAATGAAGAAAAGCTGCATTGTATAGAACAACCAATGTAGCAAACCATGTTTTTTGGCACAAAAGCCCAGTGTTTGGCACAGCCTCTGTGATGCTAACATCCTGTATTTAATGAGCAGCGCGAGTTCAGCCAGGTGACTTCACCTGATTGGACGAACTCAGCAGCTCATGTGAACCAACACAGTCAACACACGCCCTAATGTCATGCCTTTTAAATGACACGTACCTACTCACTGTTAAGCTCTCGGTGGCAGCTGGTATCCTGCTGCTGTTCTCTGTATGAGACTCTTGTGGCTTTTGTTCACCCAACCCCTCCCATGCTCCACCTGTTTAGGTCTGCTTTTATGTACTGTATAAGGTTTATGTACTGAGCTAAGTCTGATGAATGTGCAACAGCAGACCATAAAAGGCAAATCTGCTCCCCAACCAAACTTATTGCTGTTTCATGACCATTGATAACTTATTCATATCAATGTGTCCTGACTGAACTATGGTTATCTGCTTATGATCACAGACCCAGTTTTGCAGCTCTAATATAAAATTACAATTTCAAATATTTCGTAACATTTTGACAATGACAAATTTGTTTTCAGGCAGTACTGCCAGACTGTTATTTTAAGTTGAAGGGAAACACAAAATCCCTATGCTGTACAAATCTAATTATTTTTTATCTTTCTGAGTTTCTAAATATTTATAGCTGCATTCACCAAATATTCAGCATGGGGTGAATGTAGTGTAATACATTGGTAAACATTTCTCCTGTATTTCCTGTTATTCTAAATGCATCATTGAACTGCACTGGGAGCATCTAAAAAGTCTGACATAATTTTGGAGGCACTTTTGGCAGAGGTTTCTTTGACAGCACAGCAACTTTGATCATACCGTAGCTCCCTCCATTTCTTGCAATTTAGGTACATCGATCATTTTTATTTTTTTTTTTGGTTTGATTTCTCCCATAATATGTTAGAAACCACAAAAGACTTCTCAGGTCCAGACTTCTCAGGTCCATAATGGCTGATCTGTCAAGTTCTGACACAGTTTCAAAAGTGTGCTGGCCTTAATCTGACTTCATTTACTTCCACAACAGTTTACTGTATGTAAATTGTTGATTACAGCCATTTGCCACTTGAATAGGTACAAAACTAGCTCAGTCCACCAGATAGCAAGTAACATACAAATAAAGCATGAGTATAAAGCATGCAGACAGGGTTGAGTGGTTCATTTACTGTTTGACTAAATATTAGAATGGACAAGACACATGGTTTAAGCCAGTTTGAATGTGGTTTGATTTGTGGTATCAGGCACATCAGCTGAAACATCTTAGAAATGGTCGATCTCCTCTATGCTACAGTGTCAAAAGTTTAAAGTGCATTAATCAGAACAAACAAATTAGTGATGTCTCCTTCAAGTCAGCATGGGCTGAGATCAAGGTGGAAGGTTTTGGCACATTGTTGAATCCATACGTCAAAGAATTTAGACTCTTATGAAAGCACACAAACAGACACTAATATTGTGTTCCTGTACCATGGATTGATTTCCCCATGGTTACATTTACGCAAGTGAAAGAACTTTGGTTAAGGATAGGGTTAGGTTGTGGTCATGGTTAAAGATTCTATAGGTAACTTTATTTTCATCACAACTTTTATGGGAACACATCCAGTACTCTCCCAGTTCTTCTGCCTTACTCATTGACACTATTTGCATTTTAACACATTATAAAAAAAAAGAAACCCTTTTTCTGACTTATCCAGACTGAGACAAGATGTTCGATACCATTTTCACCTCTGTACGTCCACTGCTTCAGTTCCAATGTTTAGCATTTCTTGTTAGCTTAGCATAAATATTTGACTACAGGAGTCATTAGCCTAGCTCTGTCAAATTGGAAAAAATAAACCATACAGCAATTCCAAAGCTGTCTTATTTACACAGTGTATTGTGTATTTGAAATACATGTCAAAACAAAAAAAAAAAAAAAAAAAAAAAAAATGAGGGTCGTTTCAGGAGAAGTTGGATGGTTAGAACAATAGACTAGGAACTATAACAGTTATAGTTATAACAGATATAGTTTCTACCATCTAACTTCTCCTAAAACAACCCTTGTTTTTTTTTTCAAAAAATTCCAAGACATGTATTTCAAATACACATGATACATTGTGTAAATAAGACAGCTTCGGAGTTGGTGTAAGGTTTATTTTTTCACTTTGACGGAGCTATTTTAATGACTGCTGTAGACTTAAAGTCCTTCTGCTAAGCTAACACGAAATGCTACCCATAGAAACTGAACCAGTGAACATACAGAGGTGAAAATGGTATCGAGCATCTTGTTACAGTCTGGGTAAGTCAGAAAAAGGGTATTTTGCCCAAAAGTATTAGAGTATTCCTTTAAAGAGGGGCCTACCCAGTGCTAGTTAGATGTACCTATAAAGTGGCCTCTGAGTCTAGACTGCCAGATATCATTTTGTATTATTTATTCTATAGTTACTGTTCAATATTTCCCTTCTTCTGTGCTCAAGTTCTGCAGGTCCCAGCACCTGGAGGTGAGCGAGAGGCCCCCCGCTGATGCCTGGTTCCCCTGCACAGCCCAGTCCAACACATATAATGACCTGGAACATTCAGTTTGGCTCAAGGTACCTTGCGGCTGTATAAGACCTTTGCATGCACATACCATATTCCTGTTTTCCCTTCCACTGAATAGCTTTGGTTGGCTGCCCTGCCTCGAACTATTTCATTTATACTATCTTTTTTTTTTTTTTTTCTCAATAGAGTGTTTTAGTTTTCACATGGTGTTCAAAGGCCTTTTGCACACACCAGGAAAAAAGTTTTATGGGCACACTGGCATATATGACACACGCACACACACACACACACAGATATGTGTGCACACATATATGCAGACGCACATACACATTTCTGACAATCTATTCTATTCTATTCTATTCTACTGAGCAATTTCTCTGAACCATAAAATGCACTATCCACCATATAAATGATTATTATTTGATTGATATAATTAGATCGATTTTAGTTATCCTTTTTTCTCTTTTTTGTGCATTTATTTCTGACTGAATAAGCATTAATCATCTAGGAATGATTTAGTAATGATAATTCACCAATTAACTAATAGTAGAAAAACAAGTCCTGGAAAATTAAATCATCATTCATAAATAAACGCCTCCATAAGTCATGCATTGGGATCCATGAGTCATAAATGGTCCAGGTCATGAAAATACTGACATCTAAACAATTAATAATAACTTTGTAATCATTCAGAGATCATTTAGTCATTATGAATACACAACTTAGTATTAGTTTATTATGGACCCAGAAAGTGAATAGCTACATAAGAATGATTAATTATCTGCTAAGTTATTAATCATTTGTAAATGATTCTCAAACATTTTGCTCATGATTAAAAAGCACTGACAACATTTGAAATCTCTGAAGTATTTATTGTTAAAGCTTGACACAGAATTAAAGTAGCTGCTGCTGCAGTTAAAATGCTCCACATGTACTGTATAATTGCTCCACTTATCTCTGCAGCTCCAGATGCTCTCTGGCCAACAGCGGTTCACATTAATGTCCTGGTTTGTGTACTGCAGTGTCTTTTGACCTGGCTCTCCGGTCCAGATCTGTGTCTGGTTCTCATATTTAGTAGTTTTGTATTATTTAATCTTTCCATTGCCACAGTTCCCACGATCACCTCTGCAGATGCAGACTAAGCGTAGGCTAGCTGTTGATTTGACTTATGGCTTCACAACCTTGTCTGTCATGCTTTGGATTATTCGGTCCTTTACAGCCATGAGCTTGCTTGTTCCTTTCCTTGCACATGCTCAATCTTTTTTTCTCTCTCTCTCTCCCTTCATCATTTCCACTTCTTTGTTGAATGACTCATCCTCTCCATCCCCAGCTTCTTTTATGGAGGCCGTCTTCGTCAGGCCCATCTCCGCAACCTCTCTGGATGGCCTCCTTCTCCCTGAAGTCTCTTTCACCATTTGAAAAGGCTTCATTAACACACCCATATCTGCCAGCTCTCTCTGAGACACCTCTTTTTCCTCCGTGAAGTGTTCTTTCTTTCTCTGAAAAGCCGTCCTCCCCTTCAAGAGCAAGTCTCTCTCCGTCTGAAAAGCCTTCCTGATCGTTACCATCTTCACCAGCTCTCTATGAAAGGCCTCCATCTCATTTAACATGTTCTGCTTCTCCATCTGGAAGGCCTTTCTCATTTTCTCAAAGGCCTGTCTCATTTTTTTTTTAATCTCTGGCTTCTCTTTCAATAGATAGTCTCTTTCCATTGTCATTTTGGTTTCT
>OMKZ01004138.1:4086-14208 GCA_900302535.1 Neoniphon sammara
AAGAAAGAACAAAGAAAGGAAAGAAAAAGAGACCTTCACTTAAATAGTTTCTACAAGGCCTGTGGCTTTTATCACCATTACTGCAATCACTCACTTCAGTAAAACATTTTCATTTTGTAATGCACATACATTTATAGCAATTTATGAACAATTATATACCAATTCTGGCCACTCCGGGGATCCATAGAAACCTCTCACTTGTGCTTGGAAAATCTAATACAATAACAAACAATCCAAATGAGAACCCAAATAATTTTAAGATAAGATGAAATTTTATTCATCCCTGAGAAGAAATTAGGTCAGAACAGCAGTAAAAGTATAAAGCAGCTAAAAAGAAAATAGAATATGAGAAAATAGAATCTTTTGAGTACTGAGCAAGTAGCAATAAAAACTTATGGAGGTGTGTGGTCTTAATGTGAAAAAGAAGACTTTATTAAAATAGATACAGATTTAGGATGCTCCAACAATAGTAGGATATTAATGTCTTATGCAAAGACATAAAGTTTGACATGACATGGCTTCATATTCTGCACCTGACAAAGGGAAAAATAACATACAGTACACTTAGTTCATGGACTTTATAGGACTGATTTACAAAACAATCCCACATTCTGTACACTGCATCAAATGTAAAGAATCTTTGTTCTCATTAACATGGCTGACATGGCTGGGGGGCAGGAGAGGGTCTTTGGACAATAAGTTTCTTGTCTTTTTTCCAACCCAGGTCATGTTAAAATGTTGATACCCATCATTTATAGCTGCACATACCACCACCTCAATGCTGACATAAAGTGACAAGAAACTTTCTTCCTTGTCAGTATTTATTTATTCCAAGTTGACAGCGCGAACTCCACATTCTCACAGGTTGGAAATGTGCAAGAAATTCTGAGGTCTGAGTTCAAGTGAATGCAGAATTAGCCACAGCACAATGGTGTGGAGGTATGTAAGGCTATGTATTACCATAAGTGCCAAATAAAACTTGTTACAACACCGTTCGCAACCTCTCTTTTGGCTATACAATTTCAAGATGTATTTGACTGTGCTGTGAGTTTCCCATTTTCAGAAAGTACATTTATAGCGGATTTTTGAGGCTGAAAACAAGTAGCCTGTAGGACTATGA
This sequence comes from Neoniphon sammara, assembly GCA_900302535.1. Lineage (NCBI taxonomy): Eukaryota > Metazoa > Chordata > Actinopteri > Holocentriformes > Holocentridae > Neoniphon > Neoniphon sammara. The sequence continues at coordinate 5,207 of OMKZ01004138.1, forward strand.
AGGCTGGCAAGAAGCTGCAGCAGAGTGGTAAGCTTCTCCTCACCAAAACTAGTTGCGAGGTTGTGCTATGTACAATTACAAATGTGGATATCAACATATTAATATGGCCTGGGTTGAAAAATAGTCAACCTATCCTTTAATTACATGTAAAAACTGAACTTTTGCTTTAATACAATCTGCTGCTAGCCATTAAATGAGCCTTTTACCAAACTCAGTCAGGAGAAATGCATCTTTTCCCTCTAAAAAAGCCTTTAAACCTGTCACTTGCTGCTCTTTCAAAACACTAAAATGTTGAAGGTCATCTAAAACATCCTCTAAAAAATTTTGTGCTGTAGTTGCATTAAAGTGTACTGCCAAACTCTCCATTCTTTGCAGGGTTGCTAAGCTGCAAAATGAGACATTTTGGTGACTTGTGGGCATGTCAGATGCTCACAAGGATTTAAATTAGATGTGATCCGAATCACCTAAGATCTTTTTATGCTTGCATATTGTACAGCAGCCTAACTGGACTAATTAACAAAGAGGTGGGGCCCTTGGTGCTGATTCATATTAACATCTTGTCTGCACTAAGTTGGGCAAACTTGAAAAAGTGCCTTATTTTTCTCTGTTTTGGCCTTCCATCCCCACTAGCACTGCATATTCAAACATCAAACATGGATATTTTTGAATATTTTTGAATTTTTGAATTTGAATTTTTGATTACACTCTCCAAAGTGGATAAAGATAGCCAACATCCAATATATTTGTGTTTTATTGAAGGTATCAGTGTGGACAGGAAACGAAAACAGCTCTCTGTGGATGGACTGTGAAAGACTTACTGTGGACGCAGTCTCAGTGTAAATGGCGTTCAGAGGCTGTAATATCCACTGCACTTGCTCATTATTTCACTTTGCTGTTTGTAGTGACAAAGCCATTGTGAGCCAGTTCTATGTTACAGCACATGGAGGACATTAGGCATGCAGCACAACACAGAAGGCCAACACCGGGAACTTATTATACTATAATGCAGACTCTGACATTTACTGTGCGTTAATGATCCATGGGGCATTACAACAGGAGGAGTCCTCAGTGGGAGAAATATTTCTTGCACTGTAGGATGGTGTGTTAATGATTCTTTCTAACCACATAGATGTGAAAATAGTACATTAGTAAGCCATTCATGTTTAGCAGTCTAATTTGTTTGAATTAGGTCTAGTTATATCATTTTAAAATAATAGAGTATGCAAATTGCCAAGTTTACATGTAGATTGTGTCTATTTTGTCAAAGTTAGATAATTCTTCCCTGTCATAGTCATTGGTTAATGCATTTAATAAATTACAAAGCAGGTGTTTGGTAAAAGCAAACCACTAGGCATGCAGCCAGAAATGCAGCATGCTTAAAAGTCTTAACCCACAGAGAGTAGTGCAGCGACAATTTTCTGCCCCATGTGATTCGGTGTTAATTTACTCTTTATTAAGGGTGAATCTCTGGCATCTCAAATAGGGGGACAAAATATTATTTCTGAATCCAAAAGTCCAGATTTCACCGGACTTGCTGAATTGTGGACTTTGCAGGTTACCCCCACGAAGTCCAGGAGAGGTTTGGGCTTGTTAAATTCATCAAGTCTGTTAAAACTCTCCTGTGGACTTCGGGCGGCTCAGCGCAGACTTCCACAGAGTCCACTACCATGCAGACTTTACTAATGAGGTTTCCAACAGTTCATCGCACTATAATATAGATATGATGATATTAAAACATGTCCACGACTTATAAGCCTGCCCTATTACTATCCTTCATTGAGCCGGACAGCCTTGAGCTCCAGTGAACTCATGTATTCACACTGGGTACTTCAGTTAACATTAAACCATGTAAAATAATAGTCTGCAAGTCCACAGTACATTGGGTTCCAGCCAGTTGTTTGCAGCCTGATGATTGGGGCTTTGTATTTTAACATTAAAACTTTGATAAGAAAGAAGATGACCATACACATGTCCCATGAAATTGTAAGTGTAGTTGAAACCAAGTTTTAAAGAAAAAGAAAGCCGCACACTGCTGCCATTGCTCCCAAACATTTAAGCCCCCCACCCCACCTGCAATCAAAGACTGGGGGAGGCGCTATGGACTGGGATCCATCCCTCCGTCTGTCTGTCCATCCCTCTGTCCGTCACGTGCAATTTCTGAGCCTCTGCTGGGTTTGGATGAAACTTGAGCGAATGATAGGTTTGACATTGGAGTCCTACATTTTGCATATAAACCTGATTGGTCCACCACAGCATTGCCACCAGGCCAAAAAGCCCCAAGGTTTCAAGAGGCAATGTCTCAGACGCTGCTGGCCAAATTTAGACACCTTTGGGGGAAATTATGTGGTTTTATAGTGAGATTTTACACAATGAAGCACCACAGCACCACCACCAGGCCAACAGGGCCCTAAACGTCTACACTCAATATCTTGGGTCAAATTTGAAGAACCTCTTGGGAATGATGTGTTTTTACATTATTATCCAGCATCTAGAAAATGAAACTGGTTGGTCCACCACAGTGCCAAAAAGAAAGAAAAAAAACAACAAAAAGAGTTCTGGTTATTGTTGTCTTGTTTATCTTCACAAAACATTTTGTCTCTTTATATTAATGCGTTAGAGTAAGAAAACTTTTTTGTGAGGATTCATATCGTCATTGATATACCTTTTCACAATGAATTTTTATCTAGGCTTATGCTAAAATGTAGCCTGGTAACAACCTGCCTCAGGGAGGTGCAATATAAGTCAACATTCTGGCATTAGCTAAGGAATTAAGAATTCCTTCTAGAAGAAAAAAATCATTTAGCTAAAATTATTTATGTAACACACATCACCATTTTTGGGATTCACTGCTTAATTAAAAAGCGCTGGCCCCGGTTTGTTGACGCTGGGAGGTCTGTGGGGAGTGTGGGCCTATCTAGAAACCCGTAGCCAGGCTTTCGCATAATCTGTCTGGGCTGACTTTACTGTGAGGCTCCCCTTTAACAGGCCACTGGGTCTCTAATACTAAATTACACCACCACCACCACTTTAGATCAGACAGGCTCTCTGGGAGTCTTCTCCCTCTTTGTCTCTCTCTGTCTGTCTTGATCTTCGTTGCTCTATACATGCCTTAAGACTGCTCACTGTTTTCTTCCTCATTTTTGCTTTGTCGCTCCCTTTTTTCTGTCTTTCTCTCCACATTTCACTGGCTGTGTTCTCACACACAGAGAAATGCATCCTTAATCCAGTTACTCAACAAACCTGATTGTGCAACGCATTTAAATGTCATAACTTGGTTAGAATATCCAAGGTAAGATCATATGATTATGAGAAACAGGATTTAGATGCCTGGTCTCTTCCTATATTAAATGGGCTACTGTGGCATGGAACCATCTTAGTCTTCTTGCTTTTTTATTGTTGTTGTTGTTGTTGTTGTTGTTGTAGTGACTGTATGTGTGGTGACTTTGATGCAATATTGAAAGACACACACCAAGTAACAAGAAGTGCTGGCTATGACAAAAGATACTTGAAAATAAAGAATGACCGCACACTCAGGCCCACGTGAATAGTGTAATTACTGTTCAAACAGTTCTCAATCCCAAATCAAATCTACAGCACAGCTACAATCGCAGTCCCCCAATACAAACCTCCCCATAGAGGATATGCATATCTTTCAAAATATACATCAAGCTCACAGTCCTATTTACATCCACACAGAAAAATATATATGACAAACAAATATGTAGGAAAAAAAGACTGTAATCTTTTCAACCATTTACTTCTTTCTCTAAAACATAAATCCTGAGGGGATAAAATAATAGAAATAGAATTAGATTACAAGCTTGCAGAAGCATCAACATATAAACAGACTACACTTAGAGAAAATGTTGATGGTTTTTATGTCAACAGGAAACATGCAGTGAGCTGTATGACAATTACGAGATCATTTCTTTCCCCTGCATTCAAAGTAATGTCCTGACAATTCCTGGTAGCCTTTATTTTCTCTCTCTTTTGGGTGTAGTTTTTGCCTCTCATTTTGACCTGAGTTACACCTCTGCCTTTAATCTATATGCTCTTCTCACACTCCACCTGACCCGCTCTTCAGCCAATCATCTGCTTTGCAGCCTGCTCAGCCGCTCACCTGTTGCCTGTTTTCCTAAATAGTCTTGCAGCATATATACCAGCCAGTTTCCACTAGTCATTTGTCAGATTGTTTCAGTTGTTACCTGTTTTGTACCTGCCTGAACTGAACTGTAGATAGGAGAGAATGATGTAAGTAAATGGTAACATATGACTAATTAAAATTATGGATTTTTCACTGTTTCACCCTAGCATATAGTCAAAATTGCTTTGTCGATATCTAGCAGTGGAACATATACAAGTAAAAATGTCATTGCAGGTGTCTTCAGCTGGATTTTTTCCAGTAAAGATTTGAGTTATCACTTGTAAAGTTAGTGATATTTTAGGCTAAATCAGCTCACCATAAACTACATAATTCATAGCGACATGGATACTCAAAGGTTTGTGTAAACAGTTTAGCCAGAATAATATCTTAAATTGAGTTTGGAGAATAGCATTAAAATCTTGTGACTATTCTCCTTGGATTGTGCATAGGTCACTGCTTTTTTAATATGTCTCAAAAGCTTTTTTGTTTCCATGTTTTCGCTCACTTTGACTTTTCCCCTCATTGTCTCCCTCCCTCCCTTTCTTTTTCACTTTGTGTCTCATTCTTTCTCTCTCAATCCCCGTTAAGAAGAGAGGACATTGTTGTTGGTTTAGAAATGGCAACCTTGATTTAACCATCCTCCCTCACCAGCTAGCTGGAACCTTTTGTTCTATTCTGCATCTTTCATTTAATTTCATTTCAGCGTTGACTGGTTTTGAAGGGTGGCGTTCTGCACTTCGGCTTAAAGTCTTCCATGCTGTCAGAATGGCTAAGCAGCTTTCTAAATGTGAGAGAGACCCATGAGAGTATAGCCACACACAAAATGTCACGACCATGCAGAATAATCCTGGCACTGAACGGCTGAGTGAGGGCAGTTTAATTGAGGATACGAGGCTCGGCATACCAGGACATGTAGGCTCTATGTTTTATAAACAAGTGAAAAAGTTGCAATGAGGACTCAGCAGGCTGCAGGAGTGAGGAAAGAAACCGCAGCCTTGTCGGTAGTGTCAACAGTCGGAAACCACTAGATTTCAAATTGTTTGGTACACCCTAACCAAAAACCCACAGCAAGGATGACATTGTGGAAGAAGGTCTGTGCAGCACAGCTCATCCTTACAATTTGTTTTGGTCACAGTGGTAAACCTAGCTTGAAGCTGGGGAATGTAAAAGGGAGGCATTGTGACAGTCTATTCACTTTATGCAAAAAATCACATTTGAATTGAATTCTTCCTTTTAAATATGAAAACAGTAAAATTTAGGCCTTAACATATCAAAGAGGGACTGTAGAGTCAGAGTTTTACTGCATTTACATTGTACGCACTTAAGCTGACATTTATCTGATGCTCCTATCTAGTAAACAGGTAATGTTCAGGGTCTTGCACTTTAGTGGGAATATTAGCTGCTGTTGAACACACATTGGCTCAGATTTTCTAGTTACAGGATGGTGTTTAGCCACAAGGACAAACGATTCAGTTGTGTAGAAAATGCATCTGGCAATCTGTGCGTGATTGCACAGATTATACCGTGATGTATTTCTACCACTGTGAAATAGTAAACATTGTGGAGAGGTTTTTACAGTGCAATCCAGCCTTGCTGTTGTGCAGTTTGATTAGGTCACAGAAGTAAAGCTGGGGAATGGGACCAAAATTGTAACCGTCGATTCATTTTGTCAAGTGGTTTGAATTCTTCTGTTTAAATATGCACATGGTGGGAAATGGTATTGATAGAAAATGTTTTACGTCAGTGATGTTATTCTGTTTTTATGGTTTGATAACATTACTGTTGTGTAACACTTCATCATCTGCAGTGCTGGCAAGAGTAAGATGTACTATTCAGTCAGATCTACTTGTTTCATATTTCCCAAAGCAGTCTTTGCTCAGAAGCATGATCTACAGGGTCAAGACAGGTGGGACGAAAAAAAAACTTGTGTGATGTTTTGAGAAATAGTTCTCTATATGATTTCAACTAATGCAAACAAATGGCCACAAATATGGCCACAGACAACGCTGACTTTTGAGAAAGTGAAAAAGCCAACCATGTGAATCTGAAGTCCACTCTGAGAATCCAGTAATAGGGACAAATGGACTCATGACTTGTAGGGCACCTCTTCTTCTGCTGAAGGACACATTTATAACTCTCTTGCAATTCAATTCCCAAGGTGAAGTATAGATCAGTAAAATATTACACAGGCTACAGTGGCCCAGAGGCTGGCTTGGCCCTTTGAATTGTCATGTTTTGATTTGTGAAACCTTAGGGAAGTCCAGTGGGGACCTGCATTCATTTACGCATTATTCTACTGTGATATATTTTGTCTTTTATCTTCGCATGAAAAGTCCAATATGCCTACTTCCCTAGGAAGAGGTGATGGATCGTTGTTGTCAACCCAGGATGACGCATGGCGCCTGTGGTAAGCTCTGTCACTAGGCTGTATCATCCTCAGCTCTCCAAGGTGGCTGCTGCAGATCCACATCACTCATTTCTGTTGAGTTTACAATGACAAGGCTGCTGCTCAGTCCTTAAGGTCAAGTTTGCTTGATATCACCTATTTACTGTCAAATAATCAAAGATTTACTCAGGGTCTTAACACATCAGATTTGGCTCTAACATGGACTGAGGTAGAGTCACAGTACATTAACACTGGCTAAGAGCTTTCATTTGCACTGTGTAAACAGGTAGGGAGGGGTTCAATGTCTTGCACTTTAATGGGACAAACGCCTGCTGTTGAACACTTACTTGAAAAAATAAAAATGTCATAGCCTACCCCAAAACTGATGCTGGCACCTCTTGGGTGTAACACGCTGCATCATCCTTCAGATTTCATAAAAATTAGACAGGTGCTGCAACAGTTGTTTTTTGTTTTTTTTTAACTTTAATTAATGCATCCTTATCAGGCCAATTAGTGCAATTTATAAGGTAAGCTGGATTTGTGCAGCGAATTTCATGTCATTTGGGGTAATATTTTTAAATGCCAGAGCACGGCGCCAAAAGTCTTGTCAAAATCTCACCAGTAGTGTCTGAAATACTATAGTGGCCTTTAAGTGTAGTGCCCTCATCAGCACACACACGCGCACACACACACACACACACACACACAAACACAGTCCTAAACTCCCCCATGCATTTCAGTGAATTTGAAGAAAACTCATAACGACTGCCAATAAAGTAAAGATGAAAACTGGAAGACGATGGAAGCATGCCAATATTGCTAGAACCATTAAAAGCTCTGGCAAACGTTGTGTTTGTGCATCGCAAAGCATTTTGGAAAACCCTGTTGATTAAAAGCACTTTATAGCAAAATTTTATTTTACTCCCCTTGCTGTGCTGTACTATACATAGAGTCACATGTCATATGGGCGCTGTTTGATTGGTTATGCTCTTGGCAGAATTAAATGTTAATTGTGGAGCCAGTGTTTGCCTGTCTGGCTCTATTCAATCAAGGACATGTGGCTGTATTGCATTATTCAACAGATGGAATAATTAAGGTAAAGTGCTCAGGTAAAACAACAAAATCCCATCTTGGAATAGGAATGACAAAAAACAGCTTGAATTGCAAAGTAGTTTCTTGCACGAAGCCATTGTCCCCACACCCAAGTACTGATGCCTTTCCATCAATCGTATTTTCCCTTTGACTCATGGCTCCACCCACTGCTCAAGCCAGGGTGATTTAGTGTTAATTGATGGGTTTGGATAATGCCATGGCGTAAGGCCAGATATACGCCACGCATCATTTCACTGATCGAATCAAGTGTCCTAGGGGACACAAAGTAGATGAGTTACACATTACAGTCATTTCTCATTAATATATGAAAAGGGCATATCTTGCAAGAATACCATTATGTTGCCAATAGACTGTTGTTTGAAGAAGAATCAATCACTTCTCTACCATACTAGAGTGTACATTTACGTGCCTCATTGTGTTCACCTCCTGACTTTTACATCGTAGCTAATTAACTAGTTTAGCTTTTTTGTGTCATAATTCCCCTTTTAGCCACAGAGAGGACTTGTAGGAGGTTTATGTCTTTAAAAGGTCATTACCGCAGGAGCAAAACAAAGAGAATGCAATTTTAATTAAATTTGTTGAGGCAAGTTGAACATAAGATAAGGCTGTGCAGTCTCTGTGCTTTAAATGGGAGGATATCAATATCCATGTTGTCAGAGATGATCACCTTGATGTGTTTTCCCTGCCTTCTTGTGTTTGTGGGAATGATCTGTTTACCTGTCTATCTAGAACAGTCAGTGTGAATACCTGTCTGCCTGTATGCCTATCTTTAGATCTGTATTTATATCTTGTTCTCATTCTGCCTGCCTGTGAGATGAGATGAGCAGCTTATCTGTATGCCCACCTCTCTGTTTGTCTACTTGTCTGTCTGCATGAACACCATCTTTCCCTTCTCTTGAACACCGTGACATCTCCCTTTACTCTGCTGCTCAGATCTACAGTGACCTGTCAGACTCTATCAGGCACAGGTGGGCTTTAATTAGCTCGACCAGGAAGTTTTCAGCAGAAAATCCCTTTCACACAGGCGCAGCGACGATCCTTGATGATCGGTATCTACCTTTTTCCGGTAAGAGTTGTTGTGTTTTTTTTGTTGTTGTTGTTGTTGTTTTTTTTTGCTGTTTTCTCTTTTGTTAATCTGATTTGCAATTTTCTGTGGTGTTTCTTATTTGCCGTCGTGCTTTGTGATTTGCTGTTGTGCTTCCCTATTCATCGTTGTGGTTTCCTCTATGCCATTGTCTTTTGATTTGCTGCTGTTTTCCTATTTGTCGTTGTGATTTGCACTTCCCAGCCACCGTACTTTACATTGCATTGTTGCAGCCTGTGTGATTGAGCATACACATAACATAAGAATCACTACCC
>OMKZ01004140.1:6881-35729 GCA_900302535.1 Neoniphon sammara
CTTGGAGTGAGACTCAAGAGTCACACACAGCTCTCCTTGACTGTGGCCCTGCATGTATGCATCAATGCTTCTGTGTGTGTGTGTGTGTGTGTGTGTGTGTGTGTGTGTGTGTGTGTGTGTGTGTGTGTGTGTGTGCTGTGTGCATGTGTGTGTGTGTGTGTGTGTGTGTGTGTGTGTGTGTGTGTGTGTGTGTGTGTGTGTGTGTGTGTGTGTGCATGCATGCGCGCATTCTTACCTCAGGGATGAGGCCAGAGGTTGGATGCGCCTCTCCTGATGGATGACCTTGGGGGAGCTGGTCCCATCCATTGCTCTGTGTGCTGTTCAGATAGCCAGATATCAACACAGCTACAGTCCCACAGCTGCGGCTGCTGAACCCACAGATCTCTCTGATAGCCACACGCTAATCGCCACAGCCTCTCACTCTCTCAGCACTTCCTGACCATTTATGTATGCTTATATTCAGTGTTAGAGTCATATTTTGCATAATAAAAGAAAAAGAAATTATCAATGGGATGTAATGAGTTCATTTGTTTCTGTCATGTCAAAATGAGATAGTTCTTGAGCCAAAATACAGTTGGATCATTCACTTGTTGCATTGGAAATTTGGCAGCAAATACATCTCATTCCCATTTGGTAAATCTTTTCTTTTCTTTCTTTCTTTCTTTCTTTCTTTCTTTTCTCTCTCTCTCTCTCTCTCTCTCTTTTATTTTATTTTTTTATTTAAGGCGAAAATAATATTTTTAAGATGTAAAATTAGTTTTTAAGATTATTAGTTTATGTAAAATTTCCTCCTCTGGACAAAATTATTGTTTCTGTTATTTTTACTGTTGCAGCTTCATTAAACCAATCAACAAATTTTCATTTTGTTATGCCATTATAACCCCAAGGACCAGCATGGGGACCTGTATAAACCATTCTGTATTGTGGTGGTGTTAATGTGTGCCATAACCTGGCCTACTGTACTGTGCTTTTTATTAGAGTCCAACTGCTGCATTAATCCATTTCTCTCTATTGGGTATCCATTAGGGCTATGACTGCCTTATAAAATATTTTTTACGAGATGTTTTTGGCTTTTTGTCCCGCTCTACTCCAGAGTGGCCTTGTGTGGCCATGCAGAGGCCTTGCTGTCTTTCTTTTCTCTCCTCCTCTCACCCCTCATTTCATCTCTTCTGTGTGCCTTCCCTGCCACATCCTCTCTAATGAAGCTAAATCTAGCATGCTAAATGGGACCAGTCAGCTATGTCATTGGTGCTGGAACAGCCATAGCTGCTTTCTATTGGCCCCAAAGGCACAGCCACCACTCCAAGACGATGAGGCGATGACACCGGAGGCGCTCGCGGCACAGCAGTCCCGAACACACATAATGCAAACGCACAGGCGCGCACACACACACACACACACACACACACACACAGGCCTGGTTGTAGCCCTCTAATATCCATACACACATTCAGAGCCAGAGGCATCCATGTGTGGGCAGGAGAGAACAGATAAAGTAACAAAGTCAAAATGTGTATGTGAAAGTGCAACCGTAGCAGCAGTCGAGATCGGTGGTGTACAATAGATCAAGGGTAGAGAGACGTGCTCTGCAGGATACCAGCCTGTCGATTGCGCTTCTCTCAGCTTCAAAGTTCTCAGCTTCAGGATTTCGTATAGATTCTAATGGCTTTGGAGTGTGAGTGCACACAGTAACACGAGTGGAAAAGCGCTGTAATGTAAGGACCCTACACGACAATCCAAAGGCACACACACACTTCCATGCACTCGCACACACACACACACACACACACAGACTGGTACACACACATACACAGTGTCAGATCTCCTACTGAAGTCCAATATATCCCACCACTAACCCATTAAAGGTGCTTGATACAACAGCCTCTCACAGAATACAGAGAGAGGGAAAGTGAGAGAAGCACAGACTGAGTGAGAGAGAGGAAGAGAGAGAGGGTAGGAGAGCCGTGTACTTGTGTTAGGTACTCACAGTTTGAACACATGCAGGGTGGTGAAAGTGTAAGTTGTATTTTCAGACATATGTCTTTATGTAATATTCTATACAAAGACTTAAAAAAGGCAACTCTCCTCCAGTTGTTAAGTTTTTGAGGAAGATTCAGTATCTTAAGGGGCATATACATTTAAGAGGATTCAAAGTCATTTGTGGCTAATTACATTCAGAACAGCACTGATCAGCCTTTACTAGATGCATATTTCACCTATATGTAGATATCTATCAGACAGGCAGTATAGCTGCTTGTTTAGATCTTTGAGATTGACATTCTGACAAAAAAGTCACTTTAATAAACAGTAGCCCTAAATGTTGTCATGCATGTCACATGTTGTACTCAGTAGACCACAGACCTCCGCCATGGTTGCAGTTGGAAGTTATGGTCCTGTTTGCGCAAAGCCCCACCCCCTTTAGTTAATGTTTCTGTCATAGGACACGCCCCTTTCAGCCAATCAGCGTGGAAAAGTTTGTCAGTGTAGCCTTGACCCATGACCAACCTCCCCACCGGGTTTCGTGATGTTACATGGAATGTGTTTGGAGACTACGCCCCGCCCAGTGTCATGGCCCTTTGACACCAAGTGTCCTGAAAAGTTAATCAAGTCTTTGCTGGCCCAACCTTCCCATCAAGTTTCAAGCTAATCCATGCAGCACTTTTTTAGTTATACTGCTTACAGACAGATGGAAGGATGGATTTAACAAAAAAGAAATCACTTCCTTGCTGGATGTAAAAGTGCAATTTTTGTTTTAGTAGTACAGTTTCTTGACCTGTGTTTACCCAGGTAAGGTTGGTTTAGGACAGAGGAAGAGTATGCCTTAAACTCAAACATTTACAACATGGAGCAGCCAAGGACAGACGCATTATTTTACTTCTTGCCACTGAGTCATTCCAACACAATAGCTGGCAGTTAAGTGCCTTGCTCAAGGCCACCTTGACAGTACTTGAGTTTCCCTTTGCCTGCACAGGTCACAAAACAGTGACCTTCCAGCCTCAAGCTGCTTCTTTAAGCGCTGGGCTATATTTACCCCTGATTGCAAGCCAAGTATATGCTGTTATTCTAGATAGAGTCATTGCCAGTCATCTGTGACAGACTCTACTATTATGCCCTCAGACTCATTAGTGATGCCGGCAATTATAATGTCAATTCCACAAGAACAAAGGGAGTGGTGTAAAGGGCTTTAGTTGGACAGGAAATGCTACCAGTGGCTATGTTCACACAGATCTTTTGCATAGTAGTGGGAATATCAAAAATACATGTAATCTGGTCTTTTTAAATCCAATTTCAGCCTAGATTTGATAGATGCATAATATGCAGCAATGCAACCTGAGTCTGACCGGTCACTCAGATCACTGTCATTGTCATCTGCATTGGTGCACTTCAGAAAAAGATGGAGGAATGGAAGCAGCAATGGAAGTCATTCTCATCAGCAGACAAAGTTTCATCCAAATTCCATTGCAAATATTCCTTAACAGTAACTCTTGGGCTGTAATTTTACCAGCTACCACTACTTGCAAATATGACATCATTTCTTGTTTATTAATGCATGTGGATTGTTTCATGGTTAAGGCAAAAAATAGGATGTGTATGTAACCCATGACTTTCAGTATTGCCAGCATGTTGTTGATGCTACCATATTGATTCCATAACAGCGTTAAATATAAATGATATATAACCATAGGCCATACAACAAGTGAACACTCAGTGATTTCACCTGCCTTTCAAAGAGACGAAAAGATATTTAATAAAAGATTGAAGCCCTTAGAGGATGTGACCCTTATTATGTCACCAACAGCTGACACCACTAAAATCTGTAGATAAATTCCTCAATATGTCATTTCATGTCATATACATAACCCCCTACATTCTCTCAGTATTCTGGTGAAACTCTTAGGGTGTACAAAAGTACTGATGCATTTTCCATTTCACCTCAGAATGGTTGAAATATCAAAAACATCCAACATCCAGAGTTGGAATCAAATACTATTCAGTCAAATTTTGAGGTATCATGTAGATTGTCCAAACAGCCTTCAATCACTTTGTTTATTTAGTTTTTCCCTTCCAATGTATTTAAGCAAACTGACATAAAAACCATTTGACATAAAAGACTGATGTCCATCAGTCCATCAAAAGTGCAACACATGATATGAAAGCAGTCATGTCTGCAGTCTGCAATTACTTTAAACTGAAGACTGAAAGCAGTCACACAGTTAATTGTAATGTTTGCAATGCAAGTGTTTTGAGTGGTGGCAGCAGCAGTGCTAATTACGATACTACTAAATTAACCAGGCACTTGAAAAAACACCATTTAAACGAGTTCTCACAGGTAGTAACTCAGAAGTCTGTGCTCAAGCTGCAAACATTAAAGGATACACTAAAAAATAAGACAAGATAAATTACCCTTCGACAGCAAAAAGGCTACAGAAAATAACAGAGGATTATTGAGTTTATTGCACTGGATGACCATCCCCTCTCGGTGATGGAAAATATGGCCTTTCACCATTTATTGCAGCATTTGAAGCCATGGTATAGTTTGTCCTCTTGACAATATCTCTCAGACGCTGCCAATGATACAAGGTTCGTGAAAAAGTCTTGGATTGTATGAAAGATATGACCGCGCTTGTTTGTACGCCGAATTGATGTGAAGAAAAAAAACATACAAAAAAACCATCAGTTTAGTTTAAAAAAAAAAGTACTGGATCAGTACTCAGTATTGGCAGATACTCTCTCTTCATCAGTGAGTGAAAATGATGAAGTTTTACTGTCTCCACCTTGACATGATCGTTTTGAACCTACAAGAAATCATGTGACAAGCAATTTAATTGGTATTTGGAAAGTAAAGTGAGAAATTTGGTGCCGTAAACAGAATAGTGATGCAACTGCAAGACATGGAGAGAAAGCCTTTTGTGAAGCTTGTGTGTATATAAACTCTTTCTATTGAATCAATTTTATTTTTTTTCTCTCAAATTCATTTTTTCTTTTGTACTTGGATGTTTGTCCCCTAGATTCCAGGGTTTATACTGTGCATACTAATGCCTGCAAGTCCAATATTGTTATCTTACTTTTCATTGTCAATATATCTGTGTTTGCAATAGGCATGCAGTACTTTTATCATTCAGTGTGTATTGATTGGACAAAGCCTTTCATCCATCACAAAGGGTCACTGCAGCATTAATCTTTGTCAAAATGGAAAATGTTGGATGGAGATGCACACACTCAGTGACTATATTTTCGTACTTTGAAAACTGTGTGCTGGTCATTGTTGCCTAGTTCTAGTTTAGAGTTTGTATGATCACAGATTATTGAGCAAATGTATTTTGCACTTGTAGGACTCTTGCCATGCAATACGAACTGTCACATGCCTACCCACCCACTCACTGACATGCACTTGAATTCACTTATAGTCCTATGAAATTAATGACTGTCACTCTGATATTTTGACTTTATTTGTCATAATAAACCTCAAATTGATTTTGTGACTCAATTGCAAGTATACACACACATACACAGACACATACACTACCACATCTCAACTAACCAATACACTGCAGGTCTGTTGTGGTGTGTTTGGTGTGTCATTATGGATAACAGGGAAAAAATGCATCTCTACAAATTTGTAGTCGCCCCAAAAGCACTATGAAATCAAAACGGCCTTCACTAGTTCCACCTTTGTTTAGGAGTGAATTGCAGTATTCTGTTTTTGATTATTTGCACCCATTACAACCTTTCCTCCATTGCCACCATATCTTTCCCAAAGCACTTTGAAGCACTTTATAGGGGTGTGGCCTGCCTACCCAGGATGAAGTAAGAGACCAATAAATGGTCGACAGTCAGGTCTCCTCCCCCTCCTCCCGCTGTTTGACATTTCAGCCTGAGGAAATGACTCTTCTCCAGCATTAATTCATTGCTCCGGGGTTGCACAGCCCTATAGCTGCTGTCATTTTGCACATTTTTATGTGAGTGTTAGCACACACTCTTCGGTTTAGCGGGATGATAGGATGTGTTTCACTCAGTCTCCTGTAAAGAAGCGGAATGGCGGCAAAAAAAAAAGCTACAGTATCCCTCAGCATTTCACCTCTGCACAACAAACACGCACTCACACATGCACTGGCACACACCCGTTGCATGTTGTACAGTAAAAGCCAGCCAAACCCCTCAGAGTGTCACCTCTGTCATAGTGTTAATTAGACAGTGTCACCGTCTGTCCCCAGTGACATTTATTGCACATTTGAATATTTTACCCAGACAGATGGTAAGAATGTCAAGGCGTGACACTGAGTTATTAAGCCCTAGCCCTCTCCCTCGGCGACAGAATGCAGGGCTTGTCAGCACTCGATTGTTTTAATAACTCACTGGCAGAGTTGCAGCAAAGTTTGCCCTGACTCTCTGTGCTGCTGCTAGTTTTGGGGGCACAGGTGAAAGAGCATGCACACACACGCACATCTCAGTATGCGCTCACACACACACACACATTCAGACACATCCTCATACACTCAAGCACATACACACTCGCATCCAAGTATGCAGGCACACACACACACACACACACACACACGCATGCATGCACGTGGTCCGGCTGAACCAAGATGAGATGGAATCCCCTCACTGAATAAAAGAACAGGTAGCATGCCTCCCTGACCCCTCCACTGACATTATCCATCTGCAGAGACCCATGGTTTTCTATATCACACATGACCTTCACCTGCACTAAGACTCTTGTCAGATATCCAGCCCAGCATGGATGTGCTCTATAACCCCTGAATATGACACCAATGTGTCACACTACAGTCAAATCCCCTTTTTCTCTCTCGCTTCTCTCTCGCCCACCTCATTTCTCTCTCCCTCTTGCCCCAGTAAGACATGGACTGATGCAGCTGTAAACACAAAGTCTCCTTGCAATGTTGTGGACAAATTATATCATGGTGCGGTCACATTAGCACTAAACCTACTCAGAAATCTGTTGCGTTCCCTATACTCACATCCGGCAATGGAATAATTTCACATCGACCACCACGCATATGTGAAAGTTCATGTTCTGTTACAACTAAGTTAATATAAATCTTGGTTATGTTCAATTAATTCTCTTTGTTTGTGTTGTTGTGGTCACTTTAAGAATCATGAGTTGTCAGTAACAGGAAGTTGTGTCATCCAACCACTAACCAGGAAGTAAATGAGCATGGCACAGACAGTTGTTGTTTTATTGTATCTGAGCTCACCCAGCGACATCTGCATACATCTTAGGCCTTTGGTAGCATCATGGGTATGTGTTAATCGTTTTCATTGTTATCTATGATCGCAGATCATTATTATTGTAACAGTGTTACATACTGTCAAGTTTGATGATAGAGGTTCACTGAGTAACAACTGCACTGCTCCTAGGCCATTGGAAGTTCATATAAGAATAATTATAAATAAATAAATACACAGATTATTGGGCTACATGTTAAAATATTATGTGATATATTACACTTAAAGTAAAAATAAATATGTAAAACCTGTAACAGTAAAATAGAGGGATTCATTTCATATTGAAAATTGATACATTTACATCTGTACAGGTTAAAAGCAAGCATAGTGCTGATTATGCTCTTTGCGTGTTCCAGTTTCACCTTTCCTTGCAATGTCAATAAACCTGTGGACAAAGGGACAACTGTCTTCAGAGTCTTGATGTTAGGAGAGTGTTTATCTGACTGTAAAGTAATATACAGCACATATACCGAGGGCAGCACAGTGAAACCACGGCTTTCTAGCGGGCGAGATAATGCAATGCAAGCTGGCAGATAATAACAATGTCATCACATGCAGACAGTGGACAACCGACAGAGCAATGTCTAAACAGAGACACACCACCAGACTGTGCCATGGTGGAGGAAGCATCTTCATTAAAGACACGTTCCCATGCTTCATGCTCCTCAGTACAATCAAGCACATCATCAACAGGGTCTGCTGCAGCCAAGGCAAGAGCAAGAGCATAGGCTGCAAAAGCACATCTTGCCTATGCAGAAGAGGAAATTAACCTAAAGCTAGAAAAGGCTAAGTTGGAAGCATCTATGGAAATGCTTAATTATAAGAAAGAGACAGCTGCAGCCATTGCTGAAACGGAAGCACTTGAAGCTGCTGTTCATTTAGATAGTGAGAAACACAGTTGCATGTTGAATTTAGATTCTGTTCCCTTGGAAACCACATGACACACTGAACAATATGTTATTGACCAAATCAAAGTACAAGAGACAGAACTGCAGCTATGCGACGATGGTGTCCCAGTAAAAACAGAGCCAACCCCTAGTTACAGCATTTCACCTTCACATCTCAAACTTGAAGGAAACCCTTCTTTCCAGACCTAGTCACTACTCCTTCCAATCACCTCATCTTACCTCGCGGCAGCCTCGCATCTATGAGGATGAATATGTTCGTGAGTCAAGGGAAGTTAGGTTTGTAGACGACCATGCTACTTTTGTGCAGCATTCCAGACATCAAAATGACAATGGTCTTCCTACTCTCTCATGAAACTCTCTCTCTTGAAAGCCAAGCAAATGAGAAGTCTCTGTCCACAAAAAGAGATATCTCCCAGAGTCCTTTCAGATATTGGCGAGCCTCCAGTGAAAGTTGATGACTGTGATAAACTGTGTCCTACTCATAGAAAACCACACCCCTTACGTAAATGTCGTGCATTTCGAGAAAAGCTTGTTGAAGATCACAAGACATTTTTAAAAGAGAGTAATGTGTGTTTTAAATGCTGTTCTTCATCATGACACATTGCAAGGAACTGAAAAATTAAAGTTCAGTGTTCTGAATGCAAAAGTGAAAAGCACCCTGGACAGTTGAGGAGGACCCTGCTCCAGAGCATGGCGGGGAGGAAGATTTCATCTCAATCTCATGTCACCACCATATGCACAGAAGTCTGTGGCGGAGATCTAACAGACCGATCCTGCTCTAAGATATGTCTTGTAAAATTATATCCAGCTGGCCACAGAGACAAAGCAGTGAAGCTTTACACAATTCTGGATAAGCAGAGCAACAGGTCACTAGTTCGTTCACAGTTCTTTGAAATGTTTAGTGACCAAAGTCCAAGTGCCCCTTATATGTTGAGAACATGCGTTGGAGTAAAGGAATCAGCAGAAAGAAGGGCCAGTGGTTATGAAGTGGAATCCCTAGATGGAACTTAAATTAAACTCCAACCCCTGATGTGGTTCTTCAACATGCACACCTGAAGTCAGTAGCACACCTCATCCCAGACATCGACCCTCAAGCCCCTATTATGCTTCTCTTAGGTTGGGACATTATCAGAGTCCATAAAGTCCGTAAACAAGTAAATGGCTCACACATCCTACCCTATGCACAGAAGCTGGATCTAGGGTGGGTCAATGTATGTTTAGGTAGTGTCCACAAATCACCAACAGTCAGTTCCTTCTACACAAACGGCCTTCTCCCTTTTATCAATGCCCTAATGTGTTCTGTGTTAAGGAAAAATACAGTGACATCTAGGTCACCAATCACTCCCTAACATATCCTGAGGAAAAATCTACCTGTGAGGCTGATCAACTTGGATGTACTGTGTTCAAGCGGACCAAAAATGATAACCAGGTAACTCCTTCAATTCAGGATGCCTCCTTCATGAAAATAATGGATGATGGACTACGGAAAGATTCAAACAACAGTTGGGTAGCTCCATTACCTTTTAAATGTCCATGTCGACGGCTCCCCAATAACAGGTCCCAAGCACTGAAGTGTCTCATGTCTCTCAAGCGCAACTTTGAGAAAAAACCTGAAATGAGAGATCCTTTCAACAGCTTCATGGACAAGATGTTTAAAAATGGCCACACTGAGTTAGCCCTCCTCTCGTTGAGGAAGAAGAATGATGGTACTTGCCAATATTTGGTGTGTACCATCCAAAGAAGCCAAAACAGATTCAAGTGGTATTCGATTCGAGTGCCCAATACGATGATGTATCACTCGATGTGCTGTTAACTGGGCCTGACATGAATAACACACTGCTTGGGGTACTGATCCACTTCAGGAAAGAAGCAGTTGGCTTTACAGCAGACATAGAACAGATGTTCTATTGCTTTTTGGTAAGGGAAGAGGACAGGAACTTCTTACGTTTTCTTTGGACAATTTTCAAGACAATGACCCCTCCAAAGACACTGGATTATCACGAGGGTTCATGTATTTGGTAACAGCCCCTCCCCTGCAGTGGCTATTCATTGCCTACATCAGTCTGTTCAGTTCAGCGAGTTCCACATCAACCCTGATGTCAAGCACTTTGTGATGCGTGACTTTTATGTAGATGATGGTCAGTCGAAGCTGCTATCAATTTGCTAAAAAACACACAGGACATTCTTTCCAAGTCAAACCTGAGACTGCACAAGATTGCAGCAAACAACAAAGCAGTCATGGAAGCCTTTCCGTCCAAAGATCATGCAAATGACCTTAAAGACCTGGACCTCGTTGCTGACGTGTTGCCAATACAATTCAGTCTAGGGCTTAATTGGAAGAGCGGTTCATATTGAAGTTCTAGAATCCACCCAGTGACACCCAGCTTTATCAACGCGCTAAGGCATTTTATTGCTGTGCGCGGGCCAGTCAAACATACTCATTCAAACCGAGGCACTAACTTTGCTGGTGCTTGTAAGGACTTGAAGATACCTTCAAATATCAACAGCACAACTGTGAAGACTTGCCTGTCAGACCAAGGTTGCTCTTGGACCTTTAACTCCCCGCAAGCTTCCCATTTTGGCGGAATATGGGAAAGAATGATTGGTCTTGCAAGGAGAATTCTGGACTCGGTGTTCCTCCAGCTGAAAGACAAACTGGCCCATGAAGTGCTGGTGACTTTGATGGCAGAAGTGGCAGGCATTATAAATGCCAGGCCTCTTGTTCTTGTGACAACTAGCCCTGATGATCCCTTTATACTCTCACCAGCTGCTCTACTTACGCAAAAGGTGAACATTGTTCCTGCTGGTTCCTGCTGGTCCAAACTCAGCAGGTGAGTTTGGACCATCAGACCTCTACAAGCGCCAGTGGTGGCAAGTTCAGCACCTGTCCTATACCTTCAGGGACAGATGGCGGAAGCAATTCCTCCCAACACTACAGGCATGCAAGAAGTGGCTGTCCATTCATACAAACATCAATCCAGGAAGTGTTGTTCTTCTCAAGAATAGCCAAGTACTAAGAAATGAATGGCCTCTTGGACTGGTAACACAGACCTTCCCCAGCAAAGATGGGTAGGTGTGCCAGGTCGAGGTGAAGGTCATTAAACCAGAAGGGACTACATTTCTTCTTAGGCCTGTTACAGAGGTAGTGTTTCTTCTCCCTCCAGAGACCTAGATAGATGAAGTGTCATGGATTTGGTGAGTGATGTGTAATCACGCCAGGCAGGGAGTGTTCTGTTACAACAAAGTTAATATAAATCTTGGTTATGTTCAATTAATTCTCTTTGTTTGTGTTGTGGTCACTTTAAGAATCACAAGTTATCAGTAACAGGGAGTTGTGTCATCTGACCAGTAACCAGGAAGTAAATAAGCATGGCACAGACAGTTGTTGTTTTACATACATACATACATCTTAGGCCTTTGGTAGCATCGAGGGTATGTATTGATCGTTTTCATTGTTATCTACGATCGCAGATCATTATTTTGGGGATAGTGTTATACACTGTGAAGTTTGATGCTAGAGGTTTACCAAGTAACTACTGCACTGCTCCTAGGCCATTGAATATAAGAATAATTATAAATAAATAAATAGAAAGATAATTGGATACATGTTAAAATATGATGTGATATATTACATTTAACGTTAAAAATTCAATAAATATGTAAAACCTGTAACAGTAAAATAGAGGGATTTATTTCATATTGAAAATCGACTTGATATATTCACATTGTGTATATCTGTACCTGTTAAAAGCAAGCATAGTGCTGATTATGCTCTTTGTGTGTTCCAATTTCACCTTTCCGCATTTATCTGACTGTCAAGTTATATACAGCACATATACCGAGGGCAGCACAGTTCACTTTGTTTAATCTGTGACCTGCATATTCGTGCATACAGCCAATAGAAACACATGTGTTTGTCGGACTTTTTGATTCTTGCAGCATCCCACTATACAACACAGCACCTCTGGAATACAAATTTCAACATAAACGGAAAGCAGCCTGGCTTGCAGTTGCAAGTCTTACATGGGACAGATGGTAGATGGTACTGAATTTGTTTTGTATAGCTTCTGTTAATATGCTAATGTTTTCAGCACGTAGCATGCTAGTAAGTTCATAGCTCACGTGCTTGGCAGCTCCAAGGTACCCACATGTGATGTCACATCCTGATTTGGCTCTATGTGTGAAAATAATACAATTTGTGGTCTGAATTCAGATGTGACTGCACCACTAGTCCATCAAGAATTCTGCCTCAATGCAGTTTAACAAAGTAATGCATCTCCATGCTAACTTTACAACCATGGCAGTTAGGTAAGCTTTCACCCAGAGAGAGAGTGTTGAGTAGAACATTTAAAAACACCTCCAAACCACATCTTAAAAACAACAGTCATTCTGCTCTTTTGTTACTTACAATTGTTGAATTTACTTAAATGTTGACTTTGACAGCAAGTTTACCAGCATTGCTCTGGCAGTTGGTCATCTTTTCCCATCGCAATATGAAATATGGGAACAAAGTGAAGTTTTCTCAAAAACTGTTACACCACTTTTTTGGTGTCTGGAAAGGCTCTCTGAAAAGTCTGAGCTGAAAGACTGCACCAGAGAGCTGGTAAACAAGCGGCTACTTCCCCATGTTCCTTTTGCAATACCATGAGTCTACATTATAAGCCTCATTTGTTTAGTTATTCTAAACCTTCCTCCCTGCTGTCGTCCTGTCTCATTCCCAGAGCTCATTCTCATCTTGTCCGTCATTTCTCCCATGAGTTTTTGAGCTGTGTGTAATTACCCAGTGTGTTTGCACCTTGGCTCTAACTCCCTGCCTTGTCACAGCCAGCATGCGTTCACAGGAAGTGTGTGTGTGTGAGGGTTTGCATGCGCCAATCAATCTTTAGCAAATGTGGGTGTGACAGGCGAGAGTGTGCAACAGTGCTAGTGTGTGTTTCTCAGCACATGTGTGTGTCACCCCCGGCCCACTCTGGCAGACGTGGGGAGACAGAGAGAGGGACCTTGTCGTCTCTAATCCCTTTGTTTTGAGTCAGATTAGAGCTTTGCGAGGCGTTTGCGAGGCCTGCAGAATGTGGATTTAAGGATTAGTCTAATAAACAGAGGCTCTGTGGCACTCTGCAGCCCAGTGTGGAGATTACACGGGCACCGAGAGCGAGGAAGAGAGGGATGGATTGTTTCCCCCTCCCTTCATTTGCATCCTGACAAATGAGAGGATGAGCAGAGAATAGAGGTAGAGGAGGAAATGGAAGGTGGATGAGCACTCTTGACAGTTCCTGATCACTGTGGAAACTTTCATCTGTCTCATCTCCTTGAGGAACCCAAGACACTGAGTCATAAGTTCACGCCTTGGGATACGTTACTCTCGTCCCATGTCTTTGTAAATCAGGGCAGCTGAAAGTTCGAAGTGAATTTAATTCTTTGCAAGCATACTTGTGATGCAGACACACACACACACGCACAGTTTTTCCAGGTTATGACCTCAGCAATAATTCATACTGATTGCATTCAGGCTGGCCAATCATACCTAATAAGCTGGTTAAAATTGAGTGTGAATTTTTCCTATTTGGGGAAAAGAGGTGTTGCAGGTAATGGCGCGAGGTGTGTGGGAGAGAGGGTGATGAAATGTTTCCTGTCCAGCACGCCCCTCGGCTGTTGGCTCACAGATCATCTTGGATACAAAATGGACGACAGTTTCCAGCTGAACTGGAGCCATGCAAGCAGCCCAAGCCATCCTCTTACCCCGTGTTTGTGTGTGTTTGTGTGTGTGTGTGTCTGTGTGTGTGTGTGTGTATATGTGTGTGTGTGTATCTGGTGCGCTTGTAGATATGGATGCATACAGGCATATTTGTATATGCTAATCCCTGTGTATGTGGCTCTGTATATGTGCATGCGCACATGTGTGTTTGTCAACGTGTTAGCGAGTTTACTCCCAGCCTTTCCTTTCTGGGCATCTGACCAGTACACACACACACACACACACACACACACACACACAAACCTCTTCCTCAGTTCAGAAAGCAATCATTATGAAAATCAGCAGCAGGAACACCCAACCCTCCCTCTGACTTTGAAGCTTGCTCCCATCAGCTTTGTGTCTAGAAACAGACAATGTATTTTTCTATGTAGCTTTCTGTTGCTTCATCAATATCCAACCCTGGAAGATCTATGGGGGTTGTACACTCTATTGCCTTTTAGTTTTTTTTTTTAAATTCATTTTTCATGCTGTGAGACATTAACTCATTCAGTATATTGCACAGAGATCTTTGTTAAAAAAAATCCCATTCATTGTTAATTAACAAATTGTCTTGATTCGATTAGCACCCTAGGAACAGATTTTACTGATGAAAACAGTGGATTAAACACAGTGATAAGGAATTACAATAGGTCTGTACTGCAAACTGTGAGATAAGATATCAAGCCTAAGCTACTCTTAAGGGAAATCTGAACAAGTGATGATTTGATGCTCTTATGAATTATATAGTTTCCATGTTTAACATATGGCCGTCACCTTTATTGACCCTGTATGTGCCTCCTGACTACAAAGAATACGTGAGCCTTTTTGTGATTTGTAATTGAGTACAAGTCTCACACAATGACTTCTTCTTTCTCTTTAGTCTCACACAAGCCCTCTCTTGCTGCTTCTCTCTCTCTATTTCTTTGTTTCTCTCAGTCTCTTTCCGTCTCCCTCCTTCTCTTTCTTTGTGAACAAACTGTGTAAACAACTTAATTTGAACAGCAGCACAAGAACAGCAGAAAATTGAAGCCAAATGCTTTTTAGCCACAATTTTGTCTTTTGTGATAACAGGGCCTTGTGGTTTGAATAGGCCACCTTTTGTTATTCAAATTCCCTTCAAATTAAAAAAAAATGAAACCAAGTGAACATCTTCATCTCCTATTGACAGAGAGTGTTGGAAGAGTGGATAAATATTCTGATGGAAAAGCTCCATGCTGTGTTTTATCAGGCTGTTAGCTGCCAGTCTCGTTGGCCAATTGTTGCTGTTGGTTTGGCTATGATTGAATTAGAAGTCAGGTATTGCTTTACAGGCTTAGCCTGGCATCATATGCAATATATCACAAATTAAGGCAATATTAGAATATGAAGAAAATCCATGAAAATTACAACATGAATGCATAATGTGTAATAAACATGCGTATATGCAAATTATCATTTCAGCAGAGGGCCATGCATAAGGCATGTAGATGTAAAAACTAACTTTGCTGTACAGATTACATGTATTGAATGTGCAGATTTGGGTATGTGCATCTCTGCATATCTACATCCTTAAAAACGGAAGTATGCCTATAACAAGCTTACTTCTGATTGGTGGTCATAGGTTCACAAAAAAAAAGATAGATGCTGGAAACTGTGCAAGTAATGCTACATGTATTGGTCCAGGGCATGGGAAAGTGAACATACCCTAGGATAGTTTGTCTAGCTTTTATAGACACGCCGTGTGTCTTGCGTCAACACCCTTGGCCGAGGCTGAGGGCATTTGGACAGGAAGATGCCTACAGTCTGATGGCTATTGGCACAAGAGTGCCTAACACTCTCACAGACAGCCTCTGCGCTCATCTGTCTGATCCATGTTTTGACTGAAAACAGTAGCGAATTGATGGGATCTCTCTGGCCATTTTTCTCACAGTGATTGGGGAACTCTTGGAATGTGGCCTCCTATCCAATGTGTATGTAACTATCGCAAATGCAGCCAGAAGTATGAGCAGCAAAGCAGGGTCAATTGTGATCAGCACGTTGCCTGCTAATTTAGGCAGGTTGTTTCTATGGTACTTCTTGAGGCAGAGCAAAATACAAAATACCACAGGCAGTTTCAGTCTGTAATCTCACTAAAGCACCACTGTTGAAACACTGTTGCCCCACTGCTGGTTTTGTTTACTGAGTGGCCTATTGGATTGAAGACATTTCTGTTTTACTATGATTTTTTTCCTCTGAGCTTTTGGTATAAGGACTGACATTATGTACCACCTTAACAGGTGTTTGTCATGTATTTTTAGGAAGTAAAAAGTTTGTTTACAGCTTTAATCTTTTTTAAATACTGGAATCTGACAGATCTATATTTTTTTCCAGAAAGGGTGTTTTCTGTGTGCAAGTCAAATTCCTTAAGACCATGTGAATATGCATAAATTTAGCCATTCAAGAAATTCTGAGTTATGTCTTAAAATCGATGCATCTGTCTTGGCAGCCTTGTGCGTCTCAAGACAGGTTCTATTGCTACAGGCCTTTGTTTGATATTTGAATCGGATCCTCTCAGCGGCTGATCAGGTAGAATGGTAAATCATCATGTTTGATGCTCGCTAATCCATTGATGTCATTAGCTTCCTATTAACTGGGTGTGATTTCTAGTTACAGTGGATTTACACTGTGTCATTTGCCATTTTTTTCTTCTGAAGCTCTTATTTGCAGAGAAAAGGCCATTATCTGTACCAAATTTCACCTCTGTAATTTTGAAAATGAATTCTCCACCTTCCTATCGTCTTCCAATTACATTTCTCATTCTGCTAGGATTTCATGGTCACTTCACGGTCACACGCATGTCTCTTCTCTCCTTCGCTTAACCGCCCTTCACTGCTTATCCCACAAATGCAGCTACTTGGAGGACTGTGCATGTGTCTGCATGTTTGTTTGTTTGCATGAATGTGTGTGTTTGTCTGTCTGTCTGTCCGCATTTTTAAATGCACGCACGTGTATCTTTGCACCTGTCTCTGTTTGTGTTTCATGGCACAGTATCAATCAGAATGGCAATAAGTCATTATACCTCTGATAAATGAGATAATCTGCCTCAGAGTGATGATCAGGGAAGGTAGGGCCCATCACTGGAGCAATTAACAAACACAAGCTTGGCGTGTAGGCAGTGTGTATTTTTGTGTGTGGGTGTGTATGTGCCTCAGCGACCTTGAGAAGCACACCTGTGTGGGTGGAATGTGATTGATTTGCGTTCCCGATCATCCCCCCTTCTCCACTTTATCCATCTATCTCTCATTCTGCGTCCTTTTCCTTCTCCTACTTATCAACATTATAAGTAGTACTGCTCTACTTCTTGTAGTATGTTTACTACATGTGCACACACACACACACACACACACACACCCATATACACACACTCACAAAGCCATGGTTTCCCATAGTTTTGTATAATGCCAGTCAGAGGGTCCCCACGTTTTCTGAGCCAGTATCCCTCTCTTTCTCCTCTCCTTTCTCCCAAGGTACAAACACATTAAGGTTGAACTGCTAATAGCCTGTGTGATGGATGCTGGTGCATAATGAGCTCTTTATGAGACTTAATACCTACTGTTAATCAATGGACATAGCAGGGCACTTTTCAAAACCACCTCCTAAGCATTTTACAATGAGTCCTTATTCAGTAGACTGACTCACATTTTGTGTCTTTGCCTCTATTTTTTCTCTCCTGATTCTTTCTCAGTGTTAGCGTTTAATTAGCTACATAGAGCGTTGTAAAAAATGATATCTCTTTGTGATTGCCCTTGCTTCAGAAATTTAGCTGCCTGGTCTGCTATTGATACATCATTTCCAGGCTATTGTATATTTTGATGAAGATGCAATGTTATGCTGCATTGTAATTCTGCGGGTGGACCAGGCTTTCCTAAGCCATCAGCAGTATAAATATTGATGACCTATTTATTACCATATATCCTATACAGGCAGCCACTTGAAAAGCAGCTGTCGGGGTGGTGTGGTAGATCACAGTGTAGAGCGCATACCACATTTCATTATTGTGCGGGTTCGATTCCGACCCGCGCCCTTTGCTGCATGTTATCCCTTCTCTCTCCCCCATCTTTGCTATCTCTGTTGTCACTGTCGAATGAAGCAGAAGTGGCTAAAAATAATCGTTAAAAAAAGAAAAACAGCTCTCAGTTGTAAAAACTCTGAACTTTAGGTGCTAATGCAATGCATTGCTCGAGGCCAGTGCACTGGTATCATGCTATATTTGCACCATAATCATGTGTAATCTGCATCCACAAATGTAGTTTCTGAATAAATTAAAAGTGGCTATGATACAGTTGCTGTGGACCAATAAGGCTTTTGCACAGAGAAAGTGGTTGCTTCTTGCTTTACCTAAG
Organism: Neoniphon sammara; assembly: GCA_900302535.1. Classification (NCBI taxonomy): domain Eukaryota; kingdom Metazoa; phylum Chordata; class Actinopteri; order Holocentriformes; family Holocentridae; genus Neoniphon; species Neoniphon sammara. Next base: position 25,136 of record OMKZ01004140.1, read on the forward strand.
TAGTTATACAAGTTGTGTTACAAGCTGTGCTTGGTTAGATTCCTGGTAGTGCTGTTATCTCCGCATAGGTACCCTCTGTGCTTGGTGTGTGTGTGTATGTGTTTCTGGATGTTTAGAGTGCAAGTGTATCTGAGTATGTGGGTGTGTATCTGGGTGTTTGTGACTTGCTGGGTGCGTGTGTATCTGTGTCTGAGTGTGTTTGATTATCCCTTACAGCCTCTAAGGGAGTGGGATTCATTCTCACTCTGATAATGAGGGAGAGACTAGCAATGCCCTCAAGTCATTTCTCCTCTTCTTCTATCCTTCCTGTTGCATTTGGCTGCTTTTCTTTCTCGCCCTTTACGTTTTTCCAATCTAGATTATCTGTGTGTCTTTCCGAGTCGTTCTGTCCGTCTTTGTCTCCCTCTGCTTTCCAGCCTCTTTTGGTTCTTTATTCTGCTGCCCTTCCTCTTGTCATTATTGTTTCTCTTTGTGTTTGTGCGTGTGTGTGTGTGTGTGTACTGGCGTACAGGCTTGTGTGCGTTCCCACCACCAGTTAAGGTTGAGCTAGGCATGTTTGAGTCATTTTCCGTTTTTATGTTGTAGATCTAAATGTTGCCCGGCCATTTGTCATCCATCTGGTCGATGGTCCACTCGCTATCTGGCCCACGGCACTGCCAGCTCCGTTTCTCCTAACAATGTCCCAACTTACCCCACATCAATAGTCCTATGTGTGCATGTTTGCCTGGCTGCTCAAATGTCTACTCGCTGCCTTCCGTCTTACCAAACTTTCCCTGTAGATTCTCTGGGGAGTGCAAAGCAAGAAGAGTGAGTCACAGCGGTGCATCCATTAATTGTGTACTAACCTTTTGCTCTATTTTCCTCTCTCTCCATCTTTCTCTCTCTATCTCTGTTTTCCAGGTGACTAAAGTGGAGATTGACATTACGGAGGCCCTCTAGGAGGCCCCTCCATCTCCCCCACCACCTCCTCCTCCTCCTCCTCAGCTCCCTGCTTTCATCTCTCGTCCCTGCATCCCTAAACCCTCCCAGGATGGATCTGAAGGATCGGAGGCACCGCTCCCTGACGAGAGGTCGCTGCTCCAAAGACCCCCACTACAACACCTCCTCTCTGGATGCAGATGATTGCCGCGTGCCCACCCAGAAGTCCTATAGCTCCAGCGAGACCCTCAAGGCCTTCGACCATGAGCAGAGGCTGCATTATGGAGGCTGCGTGACTGACCTGGTGCACCATGAGGCCGATGAGTACTCCAGGCAAGGTGGGTGTGTGGAGTTGCAGCTCTGTGCAAGACCTTGTTCTCATACTCCTTTTATAATGTGGGCTTCATCCGTGCAGTGCTGGACCAGACAGACTGTTAGCATTCTGCAGAAACCGCATTGCCTGCAAAAAGTCAGTCTATTTCTCAGTGACAAATAGAGATTTCTGCATTAATAATCCATTGGCAATTATTCAGTGGGTTAATTTAAATGTATTTACATAGTGAGAACACATAGAAGTGAATTAATTTGAAAATACTGTGATACACTGAAGCAGGAATAAAAGATTGATAAAAATGTATTGTCAAGGGTCATAAAACATAAACAATACGATAAATACAATGTGTCAGTTACGTCTAAAAATTGGAACTGCAAACAGAAGGACATGGCAATTAATTTCCTATTGAAATTTGGCTATTATTTTGTCTCTCACCACATCTCCAATAGAAAATAATATTCCTGTCCAGCATGTATGTATGAGCCCTGCGTTGCTTGGTCCCACAGTGTCAAACAGCATTGTGTCGTGAGCCCTTATTATCCCAATCTGTGATTTTACCTTTTCCAGATAACGTGCCTAAGCATTTGCATACTATCACATAGTCAATTATCACATTTTCATATATACATACTTTCATGCCACTATAATGTCTCTGTGTGCTTATCATGAGGTCTGTGCATCAATCTGTTACAGTTACCATATGGTATAAAGATGGTGCACGTTGCTGTACCACCAAAGCAGACCTTTAGCACTGGCAAGGCTGTCATAATGAACTTCTGTATCCCCCGGTGAGCAAGTCAGATGATAGGCCGATAGGTCATCTCTAGAGGGGCAAGCCTCCTCTCACAGGCATTTCTTTAATGTGTGTGTGTGTGTGTGTGTGTGTGTGTCCCTGCGTATGTGCATGCATGTGTGTGTGCCTCGCTCCATGAGCACATGCGTGTGTTGCAGAGGGACATGAAACAGGCAGTATTGATCCCTGGCTAGTGAAAGGAGTCAGACTCGATGGGATTGATTGGTGCTAAGCTCTGTTTTCTCTGCATGGCCACAGAGACAGGAAGAGAGGAGAGCTCAAAGCAATACAACAGAGCAGAGCAAAATAGAACATGTTCTTTCAAATCTAGTCCAGTTTTGCCACTGTTGAAGAACCTTTGATGGTATTATCAGGATTTTCAAATAAAATGCAGTTATCATGTTAAAATTATGTGCATGACATACATATGTTTGAAAATTTGACATATTGTCAAGGTTAAATGTTTGTGCACAGGCTCAGGTAATTAGAAAAATGGTTCTTTTTTGATGGTAATTTAAAAAATAACTTTTTTACACTGCACAAACTCATCTTAACGAGTCATTTAGTTGTCTTTTTTTAACAAATGAAAAAATCTGTCAGTGGAATGAGAAAATCCCACTTGTTTCCAGTGCAGTTTCACTGGTTACAGGATTTGTTTTTCTGGGAACAAGTGTGAATGTGTTAAAACAAGGCAGAATAAGGCAGATCAGCCCACTTGTATTAAGAAAATGACAAATGATTCAAGAAAATTCTGGAAACAGTTTGATCAGCATTGGAAAGAAGTGGAATTATCTCAGTAGCAGATCAAGCAAAGCAAAATTTGTAATACTTGGTATGAGACTTGTTAAGACCGTAATGGCCCACCTATCGGGAAAAACTTTTTTTTTTAACAAATGTTGTTTTAGAGAAAATAATAGAACATACTTTGTTCCTTGGAAGCATAAGGTAAAGGTGGAAAAAAAGAGAATAGACTGGCAGGATAGATCAAAGAGTGAAAGTCAGTGGTGTGTGCTGCTCGGACACACTCCACTGCCGCACTGAGCTGACCTCACACCAGGCGATGTGACTGGTCGATGCCACAGTCCTCTCAGCCTATCAGCTCCCTCTAAAGCCCAGAGCCGCAGATGCATCGTGGGAAGTGTGGCCACAGGAGACCAACAGTGTTGCAGCACCATATGGACTGTCACACCACAGGAGGAAGAGTAGTGATGGAGGGAGAAAGAGAAAGAAATAAAGAGCGAAATTGTGTGTGTGTGTGTGTGTGTGTGTGTGAGAGAGAGAGAGAGGGGGAGAGAGAGAGAAAGAGAGAGAGGGAGAAGCAGCAAAAGAAACTTTTCTTGATCTTTCTACTTTTATAGCCAGAACATGAGAGAATGGAATTAAGACCATGTTTTTGTTCTTCTTTTGAATAGCTAATAGGTTAGAGGCAAGATGAGCAGGGGAGAACACTTTTTTTCTCCCACCACTAACTGCTAAAAAGGGACATGAGAGGAGACCGAATTCATTTTTTTCCCCCTTAAACTCTAACAAATGGTTTGGAGGCAAGATGTGATATTTGAACTGACCTGAGATATTAGTAATTCATGCGCTGTTGTGGCACACTAGAGAATATTATTAACTTTGATTAAATTATAATGATGTTGTTCTTTTATATGAGGGAGTCATCATGGTGTTTTTGCTCCTTGTTAAGAAGTTTTGAGGTCATCCAAAGCCACTCTCTTTGTAAGTTTGCTTTAATGCTTATGTGTAGCATAGCCAATTTACAGTTCTGCGGCATGTTAATGCATATTGATCTACATCTGTCACTGTATTATGTGTGAGACAAGCAGGTGCGAGTTGAGCGCAGGTGAGGCTGTGAATAAAGAGCCTTGGTGCATGCACCCTCTTGCATACACACACCCACATACACAAATACACACACACACACACATATTCATGCACTCGCACAGACACACCAATACCATAATTTTCTGAGACGCAATTGACTTTCCTTGTTGCAGAAAAGTACTTTCTATTTCTATCTCTATCCTGTTGATATTCACTGTTCATCTCTGCTCTCTGTCACTCAGAATCTCTGTCTCCATCTCTCTGCTTTGGCACAGATAGGACCAAACTCTCACCAGCCTTGCTTATGTCCTCTCCACTGCATTTGCTATAACATACAAGATGCAGCATTTCAGAAATGCTATTTTAGAAATGCTATTTTAAAAAGACACACTATTTTGGCAGCTTTTCCATCTATTATCAGTGCATTACAGCACAGTACTGTACAGTTTACATAACCTCAAAATTAAATGTCAAACATTTCATTTTATCCCTACTCTGAGCTGAGTGTTGATGTAGGAATTCCCATTTCAATCTGTGCAGCCACAAATATTTCAAGTACAAACCAGGTTGTGCAGGACATTTTTGAACATGTGCCCATGTCCATTTCATACATTTTGTCAGTCCACTTTGCCATATCAGTGCATTTCAGCGTTCGGAACACTTCACCCTCCTGAACGGCCTCTCTTTCCCTGAGGGGTTTTGATAAAGGAGGTTTGACTGTGTAGTCCCGTAGATCCAGAGGACCCCCTGCTTTCATTGGATCTCAACCCCGCTGTTTCCCCATTACACACTCATTAGTTGGTCTGCTTGGATAAGCACAACCAATTAACACACTCTCTTTCTTCACATAACGTCCTGCAGCCTAGAAAGTTCATTAGTAGTATGCAATGCTACAAAGAACCATATATTTGGAAATGTCATTCCCCATAATGAGGTACAAGCTTCATTCACACATACTTAGAAATATCATCTATAGCATTTATCAACACCTCTATTTGCATATAAAAGGCAACCTGTTTGCATATGATGAGAAGACCTTTGGAAGTTCGAGCTCTTGTCATCTCTTTGTTTCAGATAGAGTAAAGGTTAGGGGGAACATGAAAGCGTAAGCACATCCGCTGTAGTGTGATTCCATATAGATAATCAGATAATCCCGTAACATGTTTTCATAAGCAGGTCAGTGCCGTCTCGGCAAATAAATAAACTCTAACAAGCAAACTCACACGTATTCTTGTAAATAAAACTCCAACTCGCACCCCCCTGCATGTGTTGTTCTTCACCTCTCTGATCTCACAACCTGTACTGCAAGCCTTCCTCTCTTTTGTCTCTCTTTCAGTCGCTCTCTTCTCCTCCTGTTCAGCTCCCTCCCCCCTCCCAGTGTGTCTTCCCTGCAGGTCCACCTCTAGACAGCAGGCTTTATCAGAGCCACTGGAGTCTGTAGGAGCTCTGGCCTTTCTTTTGAGGAGGACCTAAATGAGCCCCTCTGCATTCCCTTCTGCTGTCTTGCCCCTAGGGCTGGAAACCATGCTGAGAATCCACCACCCACCTGCCTGCCTTACTGCCTGCCTGGACAACACTTGACACCATCTACTTCCCCTATTCCCCTCTCTCTGTTTTTCACTCTGATCGTCTCTCTATCTCCTCATCTCTCTCTCTTTCTCTCTCTCTCTCGTTCTCACTTTCTATTTCTGTCTTTCATGTCCTCTTTGGCTCTCCTGTCACATCCCTCATGCCTACTTTATCTCTTTCTCTTGTTCTTTCTCTCATTATTTCTCTCATCCTTGCTGTTCCTGTGATGTCGTATTAGTGGTCAAATCACACACCACCAGTGTTGGTCAAATTACACAGAAAATGAAGTATATTCCTCATTACTTAATATTCATTTAAAAAAAGGTAATCATTACTTTACTAATTACTCAACAGGAAAGTTAACTAGCTATATTAGTTGTCACATTACTTTCCATTACTCCCTTGACAAAAAAATAAAAAATAAAAAATAAACATCTGAAATAAGCAATAGTATAAGCCTGGTTTTATGTAGTCCAATAGACCACCTCTAAACATTTTAAACATTGGTCCAACACCAAGATCTACAACAGCTATGTGAAATGATGGACACATATTTTGAATACATACCGTCTCATACACACACACACACACAATAAAACAAACAAACAAAAGTAATAGGTTGGGTGTGTCTGTCTGTCTCGTAAACTACTGGACTAAACTACGTTTTTTTTTGTTTGTTTGTTATGTTTTTTGTTTTTTGTTTCTTCTCGCTACTTCTGCTCCCTCACTCCATTCATTGTCTAGCTTGCTCGACCGTCGCTTCTCTCTCCCTCCCTCTTTCTATTCACATACTACTGAACCTATCAGCCTGATAAGCAATTCATTTTTTTGGTTTCTTTTTTTAATCCTGTTGTGGCCATGTTTCGCTCCAAATGAAAAAATCTAGGGCATGTGTTGAGTTCTGTGGGCGAATTTCTTAAACACACTGCTGACGAAGAAAGTCAACAGAACACAGAGCAGACACACGGGAGAATACTCTAAAACGTGCCGGAGGCTGATGTAATCTGTCAACAAGCGGGGGTTAAAATAGGTTAAATAGCCTGATGTTTCAGGACTTTAAAAAATGAAGTGTAAAACAGCCGTTGCTGTTTCATACATCAGTGGACTAATTTGCCTAATTTTCTCAGGTCTTTGGACGAGGGACAAGATCAAAGTAATCATAGAAAACTCCTCTCTCTCTCTACAACGGGCTGTGGCACAAAGCAATAACAACTATCTACTTTATATAGACATTGTGTCCCTACACACTAGTTTATTTTGCTTTATACCAATGTACATAAAGTACAACCTGCTCATACTATACCAAAAAAGGATTGGGAGCAAAAAATGAAAGGAGAGAAAGAAGAAAAGAAAATGTCATGGCAGAATCATAAGTACCGCAGTAACAGATGAATTACTGGGAATAGTAACTGTAATGTAACCACTGAATTTGAAATTGTAATTCATTTTGCTACTTGTTACTGAATAAAGCAATCACATTGCACACCCAACACTGAACATCACCCATTTTATGTTGTGTCTCTAATGGAAGGTTCCCACAAGTATAGTAAGACCAATTTTGTTTTGTGTGTGTGGGTGTGCATTTGTGTGTGCGTGTATGTGTGTGTGAGTGTGCACACGCGCGCTACTGTGTGTCTGTGCAATCCGTTGCATCACAGTAAACCTGGACTGTTGATGATCAAAGAGAGAACAAAGCAGCTGCATGCTATTAAAAATAAATGACTGTGAGATTAAATGCAGTCGTTGCCTTCTTTACCCCATCCCTCTTTATCTCTCTCTCTCTCTCTTCTCCCTGGTGTTCTGCACCACTGCCAGCTTGGGAAACTCAAAAGCATCCTGTAGCTGCGGCAATAGAGTAGAAGAGTAGCAGAAGAATATCCTGGGGGCGGCTCTCTTCCACTCACCCCATCGGTCCATTCGCTGTTTTAGCGAGAGGAAACTCTAGGTGCGCCCTGATACTTTTCACTAACACTCTTCTACTTTCCTCCCTCACTGCCACTCGTTGCCCACCAGGAAGTAAGCTGGAGGAAACGAGGAGAGGAAAGCAAGAGAATGGATAAGTGAATGAGTAGCTGGCGGCAATTTACTGATGAATTGGCCCTATCATACTCTATTAAACATGCAGACAATAGCATGGCTTGTTCATGACCGGCCTGTTCTAAGTGCCACAGGACTTGACATTTTTCCGACCATGGTATATCAAATACACATGAAAGATAACCACTATAATGGCCAGTGTTAAGAGTAACAAGTTACATAATTTAAGAAGTTACATAATATTATTACTTATCTGAGTGCGGTTACCGTTTAAAATGTAGTAATATTATTAAAGTTATGTTAATTATATCTGAGCACTGCAGCCTGTTCATTATGTTGTGGAGGCGCTCACTGCAGAATGTGTCTTAAGTAATTGTCAATATTTAATTTAATCAATGTTATTGTTTTAATAAGCTGTCCTCAAAATAATTGAGATAATGAATCAATGTTTTCTTTTGGTTTTGAAGCATTTCCACTGTAAGTTTTTAGCCATTAGGCAACTTGAGTTTATGTTTTTCTTTTTGGGTAATATTTGCTGATATTTTTAAATCATTACATGGAATTGTTTTGTCTCTTAAATATAAGAAATAGTGAACAGGCACTATTTTATGTCTGTATGTATGATTTTTAATAGCCTATCACTTGTTGGAATTGTCAGCATGACTCAATATTAGTGAAAGTAATATTAACATAATATAATCATTAATATACCAAGTTACTATGCACAGAAATAATGTATTCTGATCACACTACTTTTATGCGGAGTAATAAGTAATGTATTAGATTTTGACAGTAACTTCCCATGGCATACGCAGCTTCTTATTTACAAGGCAATTTTGTGTCTGAAAGTAAATTTGCATACAAATATTTAAACAATTATACAATCAATATTTTTCTTTTCAACTGGCCAGGTTAAAGGTTACACAGCTTCTGTGTTCTTCCTGTCACATAGGTTGACCAATAGTAGTCCTAAAACCAATTAGTTGTGCAGCCAGCAATCAATTTGATTCATGATTGAAACCAGCTAGAATGCTGATTACAGGCTTCCCAACCGTCTCCTCTCCACTAATTTCACCTGTCTCTTCGAATTGATTTGGTGTCCACAACGTCGCAGTCTGGGCATGAGGATGGGCGTGAAATGTAAGAACACTTCCTGGAATAGGATATTCTTGTGTATCTTGAGTCGACGCTGCCTTATGTGAGGATTTCAAGCAGATTCTTCTGTCTCTTACAATACTAGGGCAATACCCAGAATGACAGACCAAGAATAAATTTCCGGGTCACAGAGGAAAAGATGCAGAGGCAGGGGAGGAAAGGAGAAGGTATTTTTGGACAAACGGGACACACCCTCTGTGTCTGGGTTTGTATGTGGGTCCCATACAGATACAAGGGAGTCTCTAAGTGTGAAGCTCCATCATATTAACACTTCATCTAGCTCTACACACAACATTCTAAAAAGTATCAGTTCGCTTTAGAATTTAGAATGCTACAAAATAACAGTTACTTTGTTCACACTGCCAAGACGACAGCAAACTGACAAATCAGATTCTGCAGTTGCATGGCTTTCTTAAAGAATGTGAATAATATTTTGCCACCATTAGTTCCTCTGATAATAAGAAGGCTGTTAAAACTGTGAACTTGTGTAATTTTTATGATGTGTTTTTGTTATGTTTTGTAATGAGCTGTGTGCATTACCTTTTCTGTCTTTAACCCCTGCTCTTTTTACTTTTTTCAATTACCATTTAAGTTTTCTCCATGTTACCATGGATATCTCTTCTGTTATTATGGATTTGTGGTTATTGTATACTCTCCGTTGTACACTATCTGTTCATATACTTGTTTGTTAATAAAGAAGAAGAAGATTCTGCAGTTGCTAATGGGACAAGTGGCAGACATCTTTGGGGAACAGTCTGCATAACTTCATTGACACTTCCATTGGGAAAATAAAAGCATCATTAAAATAATTGGTAATGGAAGATACCAACAACACATCGTTTGAACAAAGACACAGACATTTAATTCTGGCCACAAGATGTCTCTGTGGCTCAGGCTGCCCAAGTCTTAAGGCTGTAATTAGTTAGCACGTCTTGGATCCAAGCAATATCCAAAAACTGCAACAAAAAAACACCAGTCTTAATGTTAACGTTACATCAGGCTAGCTCTGTCAGGGTAAAAACAGCAAGTTAGTCATGATGTTTGCTAGTGCTAATTAGCTGTGTTACTGTTAAATTAAATAATGCAAGGCCACCAACCTAGTAGATAAGACTCAGCTACTCCCAAAACAAATGTTTTTATTATTAGTAGTGGTATTTGTATTAGTATTAGTATTTCTACATATAAAAATATAAGACCCATTAGGCTATTTTCAGAAATCTTTCATTCAATTTCTTAGAGTCCTGTGAAAACATTAGTTGTTTATCAGGCTAGCTCAGCCTGGATCTTTGATGAACAGCTGCCTTCGACATAAATTCTTTTGCCGATGCAGTGATGTTGGTAATTGCGCACAACTGTTGCCTTGGCAACAGGAACCACCTGGAAATGCAGGAAACAAAAGTCAATTCTACTCTATTCTATTTCTATGCTGTCGGCTAATTCAAAAACATGTGGGATCTTGCTGGTCGGGCAATTTGGGTGAAATGAGGTTGCAGGGGGAATAATTTAGGTGATGGACAGGGGAAGAAAGCTTTGACTTCAGTTATCTTGACCATTTGAGCTCCTGTTCAAAAGCTGTAGCCTGTATTACACAGCTCTGGTCTCTCCCCACACACATCTATCAGTATTTCCTCTCTCTCTATTGCTGTCACAGTGACCTTAATAACTGCTATCTAGGCAACCGCAATGTAATTTCTGTGGTCTGGAAGTTAATGGTACAGGTAACCAAACAAATCACCATGGTGATGTGTGTTTTATTTGCAGCGTGTTTGCATAGAGCAGACAAGTGGAAACTCCAGCATGTGCCGATTGACCGTATTGAGTGTTGGAAAAGCGCTATCAAATGCAAATGAACTGTTTTGGTTTGATGGTGTCAGTGGGAGCCTGTTGGGTCAGCGTGGAACACTTTTATCTGTTTGTACTCTGTGTGTGTGTCTGTGTGTGTGTGTGTGTGTGTGTGTGTG
>OMKZ01004144.1:4541-28856 GCA_900302535.1 Neoniphon sammara
CGGGGGTGGGAGGATTTGGGTTTTAGGCGTTGGAGGGGTCCTTGTTTTTAGAATTTCTGTCACTGTTGGATTCACTGGTTGTGTGCATGTGTTGTTGCAACCCTCTCCCTTTCCCCATGTTTCTTTGATGTATATAAATCCTGACAGTAGGGGGCAGTGTGTGCTGGGGGAGGTCAAACTCCTCTCCTCCAATCAATAGCATTCAATCTTCATTCCTCAGCTCGGGGGGCCTGACTTAGGTCCTGAAACGTGTGTCTTGCTTTTCCAAGGACGGGTTGTTTACTTGGAGTTAATCAGAGGGACACACACAGGCCTGAGTGGCCCTGATACACCTGTATGTCTGTCTTACATGCTTTTCTTCAATCTTTGTATGTGTGTTCATTTGTATCTATGTGGAAACAGTGTTCTTTATGTTCCTTTACTTTGGGTTGCAATAGTTGTCATGCAAAAATTTGAAACCATTTCTTACTGACCGACCGACCGACCGACCACAGTACTATTTGGCAACTGACCCCTCCAACCAGAAATGTTCTCAGCATCTACTGTCAAACAGCATATGTATGTGTCATTTCCCTGTGGGATAGAAGGTTGCCAATGGGACTGATGTAGACACCCCCAGTCACACTGTGCTCTCCCTCTTCTGTTACCTGTTAATCAATCAGAACCAAGTGTCTTTGTGATGGTAGAAGACAATCAGTTTCAAAACAAGAAAAAGGTAGAGAGAGGACAGGCCAGTAGGGAGGAGGAAGCGGAGGATGGAAGGAGATCAAAATCACGGGGAAAGAGGCTCTCTGAGTTGTGACAAGCTGTAGTGCCCGACTGCCAAACAACTGCCCCGCCACCCCGCTCTCCAGTGTGCCCATCCATCTTCATGTCAATCTGACTAAATCTGAGTTACACAGCAAATTGTGCACATCATGTTCAAGTTTCCCTTTACCTTGACAGAAACCTACTCACCCCCGGTAACACTACACCCCCAAGCAAACTCAGATTAGTTGGATGCACGAAATTCACAAGAAAAGACACCCAATATTCCCTCCACACCACCTCTCACTTTCCAACCACACACTCCTGCACTCTTACTGCCTGGTGGAGCGTCAATGCGGACACAACACCCACAATGTCGTGCATGATGTAGTGCAGGGGTACAAAAAAAAAAAAGACCTGTCTTGCGAAGACCATATTTTCCATTACCCACCACGGTTTCCTGTAAATCTAATGATGATGTAACCAGCCGCGAGGAATTTAAAAAAAAATGGCTCCGGTTGGTGGCTTTTGCACAGAAAACTATGCAAACACCTGGCCCCCCAATCTTAATCGTTGCTGCTGGGTCAGAGTGTACAACCCTCAACTCCCGCCCTCCACTCCCCAATACCTCCAGACGCTCCCATACACACACACACACACACGCATACATGACCTCTACACCTTACCAACGCCCCCCTCCTGATTCCCCCTCCCCAGGCCCAGAGTGGATGGAGCAGCCCCAGTCATTCAGGGTACAGTAGGGGGTGAGAAGAGCACCACAACGCCCTGTGTTTCACCACACCAGACCTGCTGATGTCGTACTAGCTTTACATGAACGCCCCAAACTGCCATTGACATCAACAAAATGGAGTCCATGTTGACGTTTGCATGCCGTTCCCCCCCACCCGTGGCTCCATTATTTTTTACAATGTTTGATCGTCTTTGTCCCCAGTGCCAAGGAAGGGCCACAATCAATGCAAAGACACTTACATTGTACACTTAGTTTACAAAGTCGTCTGGAGATGGTGGCTTATATTGCACTTAGACAGACAGACAGACACACAAACAGACACAGGCACATGCCGGAGAGGTTGAGTCTGCCTTTTGAGAGTGTTTGCTGAAACCAAAGATGAAATCAGAGGTATGACAATCTGGCTACCGAAACTAGAAGACAATGTTCAGCTCTCTGGGCTGCTCTACGGGTCCTGTGATCTACCGCCCATGTAGACATTCCACCTGTTGCACTTAGACACACACAAACAAAACACAACACAACACACACACAGGCCTCGGTGCACACACACACACCTGCAACCACACCCCCACTTGTCCTGTAAGATTTGAGGGACAAATCCATACGCAGCGTCTGGTCAGAGAGCCTCTTTTCCCTCCTCCCACTGCAGAAGCCGGAGAGCCTGTGGAGGACTTTTAGTTTCGCTCTAGTTGAGACTTTTGAGAAGGAAAAAAATCTGAGTAATAACTGTTACAGAAAAATAAAAACTTAAAAGGATAATATGGGTAAATTGCGTGTTTTGAAATAAATTAACAAATAAAACAATTGTAAAACAACCGTGCCATCTGGTTCTTCTGTTTTGTGTGACCCTCAAGGGAAATTCCCTGTGACTCTATCAGATGTGAGTACGATTTTTTCTACAATAGTAAAGCCTTCACACACAACTGCACTGCACCACAAAAGGAAAATCAGTTATTCTTTGAAATGGAAATCTGCCCACATAAAAATCATGAGTCACATGTTGGATTTTGTGTATTGTATAATTGACATCATTGGAAAATATTAATCATACAAAAGACTAGGAACAGAGCAGACATTTGGCCACAGAAACACATGAGCGGAACAATAAATGAACAATATATATGAACAATATATGCATGAACGCCCTGTACCAAAACATGAAATCAGCTGTCATGAATCATCTGTTTTGGTGCTCCATTTGGTTTCTCACAACTTGAGGCACCACTACCTTCCTTTATGTGATTTGGGCCTTGTGAGCCAGTGTGGTCACAACTTGTAGACACCCCGTCTTTCACTGGCGGTGCTCTGCCGTGGGTGGGGGTCCCCGAGGTGGTGAGGTGTCTCGGCCCTCGACCCTGAGAGAGGGCGTAGGAGGAGCGGCGGACAGAGTTCCCTCTTCTCAACTTCGACCTCAGCTCCACTGGCTGAGGGCTGGCGCTGTGGATCTGTGTTACGTCCAGAGGGAAACGAGATCAGCTAATGCTTAAGGAAGTGGAGTCTCAGGAACCTGGTTTTCATCTACTTAGGCTCATTACAGTTGAAACTACAGCTTCAAAAAAGCATAACGTGGATTAAATTTGTCTTCCACTGCCCTCAGATGTGTTACCTTGTGTTTGTCGTGCTTGGAGAGAACGATGTTGAGGGCGCAGGCGGTCACTGAGGGCAGCACAGCCGTCCAGGTGGTGAGTAGAGCCGTAAGCCACACAACTGGATCGATGAAAGCCTTATCAGACACACCTGAACAGGAGCAAACGGGAATGATGACACGTCCTTAACTTCATCAGGTCACCAAAAAACAATAGATGTCTCTTGCTATTTGTTTTATTGCATGTATTTTTGTACCTTCACTCACGGCATTTTGTCTCTTAATGAATTAAAGCCACTCCTTGCAAACTGGAGTACAAAATGACGATGTGAAATGGCAACATCAAGCGAAAGCAAAGAAAAGAAGAAGAAGAAGAAGCTTATCAGGATGTAGCAGAGAGTGTACCAAGGAAGTAGTAGTCTCTGGGTGACTTCTGAAACAGCCGGGGGTTGTGGGTGATCCTGGAGCAGATGAAGAACAGCAGCACAGACACACACACAGCTGCGATATTGAACTTAGTCCAGTATCTGGTCAGCAGCACCACCTGACAGACAAAATTAAAAACATAAATATCAGAGAAGAATGTCAGATGTTTTTTTTTCTGTAGCTGGTTGTTCTGTAAAGTGATGCAACGGTAGAAGAATATAACTGTTTGAAATATGTTTGTTTCATATTATATGTGAGTGAACCTTGTAATTTATGGTTTTAAGGTTGTGTTTATGGTTAAAGGAGAGTGGTGGGCTACTCCACCGTCTTATGTGACAGCACAGTACTTGTTGGGCTTTTTCAGCCAAGCTATTGAGCGACCCATTACGCTTTAGAAAGAACCATAACTTTCCTCATTTTTGGGTTATTGCAATTACAATTTGTAAAGTTAGATGTCACATAAAAAAAAACAAAAAAACCCCAAAGTTTTTCATTTTGAATGAGCATATTCTTTTGATGATTAAGAAGTGGCATTAATAGTAATTGTCTAATTATTCTCAAATAGCAATATTATGTGTGTGTGTATATGATTAAGTGCAATCATTATGTTTCTTTTTGGAATCTAGTTGTGGTTCAAGAGCAAATCCATCTCCAAAAATTATTATTATTATTAAAAGGCCCTTGCAGCAACTAATAAATAATAATATAATAACTTGTTAAAATGTATAGATACGTCTCTCTAAATGGATTGTATCTTTAATAAAACCTGTTAATGTAATAGTAATTATTAGCTAAAATATGTTACACCCCTTATGAAGCAGTAATCACTGGTTAATGTACTAATATCATAATATTATACCATACTTGAATTTATAACATTAACAGCTTTATTTTTACATTTTTTTTTCTTTGAAGAGAATTTTATTACATTTTGACATAATGTTATTAAAATATCTGTTGCTACACTGCTTCACTTCCATCCATGCAAAATGTGACGCTGACCTCAATCGTGGCAGTGAACATGGCTGCCATGGCGACAGTGATAGCCATGGTCTGGTAGTCGAACGCTGAGTTGTAAAAGACTCCAAATGGGATGAAGAAAAGAACGAGGGATGAGTAGACGGCATATATCAACGTTGCTGACAGTACCAGGGGATTGAAGAGCTCCTGTCTTTGGCCGACCTTGTACAGCACAGGCCACTTCAGGGTGCTCTCTGCACTCACATCCTGAGAGAAGAAAAAGAACAAGAACTATTATATATTTTTATTAGGACAATTAATTAATGATGATGAAATATCTGAAGCAGGCTGTCCTAAAGCCAAAAGCCCTTGCTCCTCCGCTCTCTCACCTGTTCAAAGAAGGCCATGCACTGAATTGGAAAAGACGTGTAGAGGCCAGTGTAGAGAGCAATGAACCAGGTCTCATACACAGACTGCAGGAGAGGAAAAGAAAGAACATGAAAGGTTGATTCTATAATGAATTTCATGCGATTACATTGAACGATCTGTCTTTGAACGTCACATATTTGGATCTGACCTGAGAACTGAACCCACTGAAGAAACCAAACCATATGTGAACAAGAGCGAAGCCACTTGTCTTATACAAGAAGTAGCGCAGAAAGAAGGCGATGCGACGGTATGACCAGCGCCCATGAACCAATAGCAGCCTCTGCAAAAATCTAAACTGGGCCAATGCGAAGTCAGCGTTCTGCACTGCCTGGCCTCCTTCCACTCCTGCCAGTCCGACACCTATGTGAGCCGCTAGCATTAGGGAAGGAGGGAAAGAAAGACAGGGATCACAGAAAAGGAGGGAGAATGTAGAAAACATAAAAGCAGAATGCAGAATACATAGATTAATTCCAGTTATTCTCTACAGCAAAAAACACATTTTTCATTTCTCATCTAACCTCAGTCCATTCTTTTACACTTCTCTGTCCATCACACTTACTCTTGATCATATTCACATCATTGGCACCGTCCCCAATGGTCATGGTAATTGAGCTGGTGTGTTTCCTGACCAATGTGACAATGTCGGCCTTCTGTCCGGGGGTTACACGGCAGCACAGCACCGACTGACAGCGTCCTGCCAGGCTCATGAATGCAGCGCCCCATTCTGGCCTCTTGTCAAACTCTGCCTGGGGCACAGCAACATCAAACAGCTCACTTAAGATCAGATTTATCTGTAATTGCCTGACGATTGCCAACGGGAATTAAGAGGATTTGCCACACTGCCTGAAAGAGTTTGCAAGGGCTTCAGTTGAGAGTGTGGACACCACATGGTATAAACCCTGTTTCCGTCGCCATTCTGCCAAGGAATATTTCTGATGCACAGTTTTTTTGGAGCTGGTGCTACGGTGTAACACAGAGGCCAACACCCTGCTACAACGTGAAATGAAAAGCTGGCAGGAGGTGTGATAAGGCAGTATTTCCAACTATGTTACAGATATAACTGTCGCGGGTGTGTTTCCGTTACTGCCTTTTCCCTCTCTCTGAACATAAATAGCAATGCTTGTAATGATACTGAGTCATTTGAAAACTATATGACTAAGCTATTTATGGATCATCATTTACCAGTTCAGGTCCAGTGAGGACCACAGCGGTCTTTTCTCCAGTCGTCTCCCTGTCTACAGCCCACAGCTCTGTCTGCCTGGCCTTGAAGAAACTGACCTCCAGGTCTGGGGACTGGAGTATCTGTCTGCAGGGGTAACACACAAAGATCAATGTGTGTGTGTGTGTGTGTGTGTGTCCGTGCGCTTGTGTGTATTTTTATCATTGCTAACCTCAGCTCCTGCCATTCCAGTAATCTGGTATCAGGATCCAGTAGTTTGCAAGAGTATCCAATATTCACTGCTGTCTCTGCAAGGACAAAGAAAGAAGGAATGAGAGAGAAAGAAAAGACAGAGGCAGCAGAGAGGCGTTGTTTAGTTTTCTTGCTACCTCACAATACCTTTTTTGTCCCCAGTTAGCACCCATACTTTAAGGCCAGCCTCACGGAGCATAACAATGGTCTCAGGAACACCCTCCTGAAGACGATCCTCGATCGCTGTCACTCCCAGCAGCTACACAAAAGGATAAAATAGAAAAAAATAGCTTTTCTGTTCTACCATTCGAGATCACAAGTTGTGTTCTATTAGTGTGGTCGGAGGGGGGAAATATAATAAAGAAATTGGATGGTATGTGAAGAGAGAGGGTTGACATGATACATAGGATATACGTTCACTCAACAACCAGAATTATGGACTGTATTAAAGAAAATTTACTACCTCTTGATACTCACTCTGTATACTTTTTATGTATTAAACTTTATTTAGATGGAGGCAATATGAGAGAAGATGAATTGAAGGTACCATCATGGATTTGAAACAGTATTTAGAGAGAAAGTCAGGAAGGATTAAGGTTAAACACATTAAATCACGATGAGGATGAGACCACCTGCAGCTCTCTCTCCATGTCATCATACAGCGCTTCCAGCATGTTATCACGGTCACGGGTCGTCATGGTAGCAGACTGGTCCAAAGTTTCGCTCCACCGCTCCCATGATGCCTCAGGAACAGATCGAACCGCTACACACAATGTCCTCAGACAGGCCTCGGCAAACAACTAACAGAGGATAAGCAGTGTTATTTGATAGACTACACATTATTTATTGAGTGATCTTTCAGGTAGCTTGTAACCTTGGTGAAGTATTGATGGAGAAAATGTAAGATATACATTTCCATCTTAGCAGGCATGCCTCACACACCTCAACAGGGGTTGAGCATGAGATTTTGGTCCTCTTTAACATATTAGCAGTTATATCTTTTGTGCAGTTTTGTTCAGTTTAGATATATTTCAGGGAGACACACAATGTCCATAAACATATTTGTTGATGGCACACTTTCAGATAGCGCTGATACGGATATCATCACTGATCACACAACAGTTTAATACATATAACTGCTTAGTCTTTCAATGGAAAATCAGAAGATGCTGATACTGTGCCATCGGAATAAAGTGGTAGTATGGCCTGGTGTATGTCTGTGAAAGGTGCTGGTGCAATGGAAGATCTCTAATACAGTTCACCTCCAGGGCTCTTTCAGTGCTCTCCTGACACGGCGAGTCCCTCTGCAGTCTCTCCAGGATCACAATGTCAGCCCCCTTACAGTAGAGCTTTAACCTGCCCTCTGGCTCCCGCACTGCAAACAATGCAAAGTGCAAAAGTTACGACAATACAGACATCAACCCAAACAGATCATTTGGGTTGATGTCTGTATTGATGATTTGAGGCCTTAACATAAGCGTGAGATAGAAGATTATACAATATGAGATGCCCTCAGATGAATGTAATGCTACAATACAATAAAGACAAACTACAATATTGGTGTACTGCATATTAAAATGGCTTCTCTCACCCAGCACAGACATGCGTCTTCTCTTGCTGGTAAAGTCTAGCAGTGCCAGCAGCTCGTACTCCCTTGTGACTCCCAGCTCAGAGACCATCAGAGAGTTTCTTGTCCTGGACAGGAAGACCCAGCCGAGCTCCCTGGCCGCACCAACAAGAGCCTCCTCATCTGGGGATGCAGCCTGGTACACTGGAGCCCCTGGAGGAACACAGGTAACACAAGGTAACATCAAGCATGTTGTACTTTATGAATGATGCAGGCACCCTGTCAGCCAATCAGTTTCAAGATGCATCATGCCTCCAGGTTTCAAACAAAGTTTAACCTTTAATTATGATGTACCATCAGGCAGTATCAGGTATTTTAATTACCAGAATACAGTGTCATTTTTCATCAAGACTGGACCAGTAATGTCTGAGATATCACAGTTGAGTTTAAAGTGTTGTACCTTAATTACAACACCCCCACTGGGACAAATCAGTGTAGTTTTTTAAACACCAGAACAAAGTATCAATATGTATTATCTGTCCAAATTTCATCAAAAACAGTTGTGTCTGAATGGTGTAGGTATAAATCACACATATCAATATGTACACACACACAAACACACAATTCACCTTTCTTCCACTCCGTCATGACAGTGTGACATAAAGCCAGTGCGGTGAAGAAGTCCCTGCTGACAGCACACTGCTGTCCCCTCAGCCGCTGCACCAGCCTGGGAGCCGACATGTACAAACCACCACAGGAGAACGGATTCCAGCTCAGGTCCATCGGCTGTGGATGAACAGGCAAAGGATGAAGTCACGTGTCACTGTACAATGAAACAGTCCAATTGAATGTTGATGGGAGGAGAAATACTGACACAAGGAAGAGTGGAGAAATCCTCAGAAATAGAAAGGCAAGAAAGGGATATGAGAAAAGTTTGTTTCATCATGGCATTTAGGGCTGTTACGATCATGGAATTTTACCTGACGAATAATTGTCAGTTTGTTATGTAAATAATTTCTATTTTTTGGCTCATTTTGTGCCATAACTAAAGTAACAGCTTAATAATGGCAAGCATACACCTTATAAAGAAGAAGAGACATTTACTGGAATATAGAATTTTTTTTTATTATCTTTCCTTTTAGGCTTTGTAAACAAAACTTTCACAAAGAAGTGATTTAATAATTTAAATACACACACAGTGAGCATTGGGCTCATTTGAATGATGCCATAGGGCCAGAGGGAGAAAAAAAAAGCTAATTTCTTCCCCCCAACTGATGGAAACACACCTGGTTTATTTTCTATTTGTTGCAACATTTCTAATACTTGCTTAAAATCCCCTTGATGTCTGGGAGGAAACGCGTTTGTGGAACCTAACGATTATGCAAAATGGTTGTGGTCAGCTCAAATAAACACGATCGTGTTATGAAATGTAGCAGGTGTAATGGTGATCAACTTAAAGATATGGTTGTGGATTATATAGTGTTGACGAGTACCTCTGTTTCCTCAGCACTGGTTGATGCATCACCTATGAAAAGAGAGAAATCATTATACTGAATTACACAGAAAAAGAAATGAAGATACAGAACAATTAAAATAGGCACAAAAGCAGGAGAATATGGAAAAACAAGAAGAAAGAAGAGGAAGATCATGAAGGAAAATTAAAAAAGAATCATTTCAGATGGGTGTTTAAAGGTTTGTTAATGTGGCCTTGCATTAAGAACAAAAACTGGACATCCCAGCAGGGTCATGAACCAGGAAGCTGCACAGACATATGACATCTGGTCGGTGTTATTTTGACAAGGTTCCAATTACAGTTTGACTCCAGTGGGCTGGGCTAGTGTTAAATATTTAGCAGGTGGACTCATAGCTGTTGGATGAACATGATAAGCACCGCTGTGTCTCTAGTAACCTCATCCTTCCTCTCTTACCATTATCTTTGTTATATTGTCAGCCAGTTAGGGAAACTTAACTCCTTGTACCATTATTTTCTGTCTCTGTGTCAGTGAGTGGATTTGTCCTGACACTGCTATGTTGCTTTAGGCAAATCTGTAACAAGAATCCATTTGGACACAGACACTGGCTTGTTGGACAAGTCCAGTAACAAACAAGCACTGCAAAAGCTATAACAATAACACCACTGAGCCACTGCGCTCAACAGAGGACCTCAGCTGGTGCTTTATACAACATTTCATAATGTCATATTGGTTACCTGTTTTTTATAAGCTGGTGGAAAGGATGTCAGTTTTCAATTTTTTTTTGAACATTTTCACTTCTCTTTTCACTTTGTTACCTTTTTAGGTAGACCGTTTAAAGTATTCCACTTTTTAAAATAGATTCAGCAATTGTACACTTTCTGTTTATATTTAAAACATTTCTTGCCACTGAATTTTGTGCTTATTTGAATGATTAACCAGCTCATTTTAATGAGTTTCTGATTTAGGGGTTTTACAAAACCAGGAGATTTGCAATTCTCTTCATTTTGACGGCATTTACATAAAAGCGAAAAGACTCACTGCATGACTAGACTCCGTAGTCTATTTTCAGACGTGTAAGCATGAGCGTTATGCTTAATTAAGTTTAAAGCTGACTGGCTCCTCTTTATTATTACCATAGATCTCCCCAGCGATGCAGCAGCATCTAAAGAGCAGCCGGTTCTGGGTTAGCGTCCCAGTTTTGTCACTCAGCAGGTATCCTACTTGGCCCAGCTCCTCGTTCAGGGATGTGTTCCTGGCCTGGGCTGGGATGTCTCTCTGCTCCCAGTGCATCTCAATATCCCAGCCAATGAACAGGCTGTGGACCATGTGGACCACATCAAATCTGTGGGCACACAGATACAGCACACACTAACACACACATACACAAAATGTAAACTCAAATATAGACTTAAGTATACATTTATGCCCTCTCTTACCCACCCACCCACACATAATGGTAAAAAAAAAAAAAGAGCACGATCTTGTTGAAGGAACTAACGAGATGTAGAGAGCCATGGGCATGATGGGACTGAGCAGGATGATGTAGCTCCAGTAGGTGAGGAACGCTGTGTAGACGGGATTGCCGTCAACCACCAGAGCAGACATGACCTCAGTCCGGGTCAAGAGGCGACTCGAAAACACACCACAGCCGATGGCCAGGAGCAGGGCTGCCAGCAGCACAAACAGCACTATCTGGAGATCCAGAGCACACGCACACATACACATTTGACAGTTTGTAACTCGACAGAATTTTTTATGATTGTTTGCACCACTTTGTCCACTCACCCCAATCACAGCTCTGTTGAGGACCTTTTCTGTTTGCGTTGTCTTCACTTTTAGTTTGCCACAGTTCCTCAAGATCTTACTGTCCGCGCCTGGCAGAAACACACAACAATTACATGACAGCACTTCAGTGGGGTGGCCTGGTGAGCAAGGAGACCATCCTT
This sequence comes from Neoniphon sammara, assembly GCA_900302535.1. Lineage (NCBI taxonomy): Eukaryota > Metazoa > Chordata > Actinopteri > Holocentriformes > Holocentridae > Neoniphon > Neoniphon sammara. The sequence continues at coordinate 15,842 of OMKZ01004144.1, forward strand.
TATCCAGAGGGCAAGGGTTCAAGCCCCTGCATCAGTAAGCATCCACTGAAGTGTCCTTGAGCAAGACACTGAATGCTTACCAGCTCCAGGGGTGTCTGACCTCGCTGTGGAGGGGTCGCGCGAAGAGAGAATTTCCCTTGCAGGGATCAATAAAGCATCACATTATCATTTTCAGTGATGCTGTCTCAGTTTTACACAGACTGCTGGAAAAAAAATTAACTGCATATGTAAAACCGACAGTACTGAGCATACGAGCAGCATCTTCAGTTCAAGGACAGAACAACTGAGCGCACCAATTTACAATCCTTCTATGGATTAATAATTTTCTTTAATCCTTAATTGTATGTCAATGTCGGTCAGGCTTGGTGCAAAACAGGCCGTGTCAAGTGTGAGTGATGAGGGTTAGAGTAATTGGGCTGAACCAGGGTCATACCGATATATAGTTTCAGATGAATGGTGTAAAACCTATCTGTAGAAGAATTTGATGTATTGATCCGCTTTCCCAGAAATGAAAGGGTCATAGCTGTGAGATCCATGACACCTCTGCCCAGTCCAGTAATATCCGATCAATGATTACTTAAAGGACAGGAGGAGGTGTAATCTGTCATACAGCATGATGCTAACATAGACCCACATTTACATGGCTGCAAGAGGACATACCGTGCATAATTAGTTAAATAATGCATTTCACATTACAGAATTGGAGTCTGAAGTGGAGCCTGCAATAAGAATAGATGGCCTGGCGGTGAAAATAATCACAGCTGTTACACATTGGTTGCAATGTGCCGTTTACCCTGGCTTCTGGCTTTGTCTGCCTCAACATCCTTTTTGTGAACAAAATTTGTAACATGGATCCTTCCCCTCTCGATCGCTTCTGTTACACACACCCATGAGAAATGCATTTCAGCATCCGCTGACAAACAAATTCTTCTATTTGTACCAGTGTATATCACCATGCCGAAGGCCATCTCTGTGTTGCGTAGGACTGTTCCCCTCAGCAAAACGTGCTCATTGTCCAACAGATGAGACTGTCCTCGCCAGTGCAGCTGGCCTCTGAAGGTGTACAGGCGATCGTTGGGCTCCTCACAGAACACAACACCTGTAGGAGATGACGACAAGAGGCTCAATTTGCCTTGTATCTCTTTTACAGCAATTTTGCAATTAACTGTCTTTTTCCTTTTTTTCTCCTCATATTAAGTATATTTGCATTCTTAATAAGAAACATATTTTTTTTAATCCTCTTGTAAATGGTTATGCTTGGAAATTCGGTGTACTTTATCTACCATCGAAGGCAGCAAGGGTCTCTTCTGAGGGTTCAGAGGTCAGTTCATTGTGTGTAACAGCGAGGGCTTGCCGGTACTTAAGGTTGGTCTCTCTGTATGAATAAAGACCACAGTCACAATTCACACCCTAGTACCAGTAAGGCATGCAGGTAACATGCATATAGAGAGTGGCACAGCACTGCTTCCTTCCACTGAACCAGAATGAAGCCATTTTTATATCATTTAGCGATCTGGAGAGAATCTTTACCATAACTGTCCTGATGCTAACATGAACAAAAGCATTTTTCACATCTGCACTTTGTTGAAAACGCATCAACTTTTACTGCAAATAGTATAAATATACAAATCACTTTAATTCTGGTGTCTCTTCACTGGTTACCTCCTAGGTTTAGAGTTGATTTTAAGATGGAATATATCTGACCCCAAGATGAATCACAGACCTTTTAACCTGCTATGAACAAGTATGCAGCCTTAAATCCTCAGACAGGCCCCTTGTGTCTGTTCCCAGGTCCAAAGGTAACTAAAGATGAATGGGTTTTTGTCGTCAGGGCCCCGAGATTGACCTCCCTAAGGAGCTTAGGCTAGTACAATCAGTATTATCACCTCTTAAAACTTATTTTAATAGATTTGCCTTTTTTGGCAACTTTTATCCTATCAGCTTACTATCACATTTCTTTACACTTTATTCTTATCTTTTCATCTTGTGATGCCACCTTGTTTGTAATTGTTTTAATTTACTGTAAAAATATAATGCTTTTCTCTGTTTGGTTGTCACTGCTGCTTATAAACTACTTCTTGTAAACACTGTTTTAGTACTATACCAATAAAGTTTCTTCTTCTTATAATGTTAATAATAATAAGAGGAACAAACAACACATGCAAAAGTCCCTTATGATTCCCATAACTGTATTTAACAAACAGACTCAGATACCACAATCAGTTTATGGGCTTAGCAGGCTGACTTTGCATCCTACCCATCAATGTCCGCTGTCTCCACATAACAAAGGCTGTGAGGCTCTGAACAGCACAGGAGGAGAAGGTCCGCCTGGGACGAGGAGGGTGGGGAATAGAGCGGTGAAAAATAACAGAGAGAGAGAGAGGGGATGAATGAGCGGCAAGAGAACAACAGAGGCAATAGAAATATACAGTAGACATGGACAGAAAACTGCAATGCACTATGTAACTATACTGAAAAAGAGATGGATTGCATACTATCATGTCTACAAATGGCACTTTTTTTTTTATAGTACTCTATACTGTAGGTTCACAAGTAATTAACACAATCTATCTACCCTAGCAAAAGTAATTTAGCAGAAACTTTTTACATTGCCATTGGTTTCTGGTTATTTGGAATATAGGAGCTCACAGGGATGATTTGGTCTTTGTGGATCCGCACTACATCTCCCACGTACAAATCCTTCCACTGTGCTGTGCTGAAACTGAGACAGCAGAGGGGAGAACTGGAGTCAGTATGTGGCCAGGTAATCAATAAAGAGAGTTTCCTATCTTAAAATTTCATATCACTTGCTGGTCACAAATCTACTAAATGTACAATACTACCACAGAAAGACAAAGAACAGCAACTGCCTGGGAAATGAAACTAAGAAAAATGAATATCTTCTGTTTATCTTCTGTTCCAACAAAGGCATTGCTGGCACAGAAGTTGATAACGCAGCGTTTCGCAGCATTTATGTGTTTAATTTTAGCTTGTATCAAATCGAAACCAAGACTTGGGGTTTGATCGTTACAAAAACACAGTGGTTAGTGCTGTTTGCCTTCACAGGGCGGAGCAGATTCTGCAACATTGTTCCAAAATGAAAGAAGTGCAAAAATGTAACAAAGCAGCATTCCAGTAGTAAACACAGCATTGAGGACAGAGAAGAGAAGGATGTGGTCAGGAGTTGCTCATAGTTCTTTTCTATGTTGTGTAGGTACAGAGCATGCTCAGTGCGTTTTCCTTCCTCTAATGCACAAAGGGACCATCTAGAGATTCACTCATTCACACTTCATTAGAGCTTCATTAGAGAGTTATTTCAAACGGAGGCTGCACCGAGTCCTGAGAGAATAAGCAACTGTCTTTGTCCTCACCTCTGGGAGATGAGTACGTCACAGGGTCGGGAGTTAATCTGAGAGTCACTGCGTCTCCTCGCCTAGGAGAGAGACAGACGGAGAGAGAGATAGATAGATATTAAGACAGAATGAGAGAGACAAAGAGATGGATTGAGAAGTGTGACAAGGATGGAGAAAAAGAGAGAGGGAGCGAAACAAAGAGTGATGGACAGAGAGCGCACGAGAGGGGGTGAGGGTGGCCGTGAAAGGTTGAACAGGAGAAAGGAGAAAGGGAAAGCGCCATTATGGGGCTCTACAGTGACACCAGCTGGGAGATTTACACCATCCACTAAATGATTAGTCAATAGAGAGGGGTCAAGCAAGCGTTTCACCCAAAGCTGTTAACGACCGTAACTCAGTGATGCACTTAACCAGAGAATTCTCCATGCAAAACATCACGCCTGCATTTAAAAGGAAAAGCTTTAATGATAGGGGAGAAAATTAATGCTACTGGGATGACTGGTTTGTCAATGAGGAGAGGACAAGGAGTCAATGAGGACAATGAAGGAGAGAAAGGCGGAGAGGAAGAGAAAAGAGAGCGCCTAAGTGCGGAGTGCATAAATGCATGTTTAAGGCCGGCTGTGTGTTTGTGTTTGAGCGCATGCATATGTGTGTGTGAGCGTGTGCATTCAGCTATCAGCCATCTCTCATGGATAAAATCCCCCAAAACTCCCCCTGGCTGAAAGGGGGAGGGGAAGAGAGGTGATTAGTGGTCTTACCAGGTCATTGGCCAGGTCTTTGAGCCCTCTCACAGACAGTACAATGAGCAGGGGGATGATGGTGATGTACCAGGGTATAGACGCGATGGCTGGGACACACTGGAACCCTCACACAAGTATGGGCATACAGTGTGCAGAAAAAAGGACACATATGAGGTGAAGTGTAATGTGAACTGTGCAGAAAATGCCCATTAAACAAAATATAATGTAAGTTCAAATGGTCCAATTTTACACTCTGGCAAAGAATAAATATTGTCAATTGTTTTTACTCAGCCACACAGCAATGGTCATTCAAATATTGTTAGAGTAAAGGCTCCCACTGAGCCACTAAGGCCCTACAATGAAATGCATTTTTGCCAATCCAAAGAGAGAGGGAGAGAATGAGAGACAGCGAAAAGGAGAGAGAGCCTCCATCTGACCTGCATCACCACCATGAGGAGGAAGTAGAGGTTGGCCGCGCGCTGGAACTGTTCAAACAACGTCAGGGGCAGGAAAGTCAGGGGGGAGTACTTATAACTGCGCACCACATTGTCCTGGCAACCCATGAGCGTCGAGATGGAGAGAACAGTAAGGAGGGAGAGGCAGAAAGGGGAAGAGGATGGGAGAGAGAGAGAGAAAGAGGAGGAGGGAGAGAAGTACACGGGAAACATGAGTGTCACAAGTTAACCTGCTCCCGAGTCCATCAGCTCACATACAGGTGTTGGGTTACCGTGTCGTGCGAACGATGACTCACTTACCGCGTATCGTCCCCAGCGGAAACACAGAAAGGATTTCTTCTGTTTGTGTTTGTGGTAGTGGCGGCTGTTTGCTCTCACTTCCCATGTGAGGCCTGTCAGACACATGTTAGTTCAACACAGGCTGATTAGGCCTGCTTTCAGGAGCCATTTACACACAGTGATTTAGTGTATCATTTTCATCAGCCGGCAGAGCAGATGGATGTATTGGCTATCTATTATGATGACCGGGCATGTGTGTATGTGCGTGCACTTGTGCTAACATGTGAGTGTGTGCATGCACTGTACTCCTACTAACCATATCTCAAGGGGATTATTGTATCCCCCTCATTTTCCCCCATTCAAAGCCCCAAGAAGGCCTCAAGGCAAAAGTGACTCTAATAGCATCTGTCGAGGAAACTTGATGCCCTGCAGGGGTAATATTCGATCTAGTACAAAAATCACATGCATGCCACTAAATTTGAGACTCAGAGCATGTGTTAAAGGATATGAGAGCTAGGGTATGCTTCATTTGAAAACAAAAATGCTGAGCTTTGACAGATGCACCTGTGTAAAGACTGAGGTAAACAGAGCAGTGGGCATCAGATGCAGAAAAAGTAAAGACAGGGAGGAAGGGAATGGAGATCAAAACAGACGTACCAGATTCAAAGCCTTCCTTGGTCATGGTGCTAATGAGAAGATTCAGATGGTTACAGAAGACTCAGATTAAACTGGAAGACCAAAACAAAGGGTAAGGGCTGATTCTCTCCCCCACAAAGTTATTTCAGCCTTGTAACTCATTACACTATGTTACCATGCTTACCTAGATAACACGGCAGACAAGAGGTCAGAACTTCTTCCCTGCAAAGAAAATGAACAGGCACTGTAAAAAGTAAATCTTGCATTCCTTGTGTGCAAAACAAGCATTAGCAACAACAATAATCAAAACAATACAGAAAATCACTGTTGCAATCGTGTGTTTTACCTGTAGTGATTTGGTAGTGTCCTCCAGCACTGCATAACTCCTGTGACACGCCAGGTGACACGCCTGGGCCGTCAATCACAAAACACCACTGACCACAGCTACACATTAACATGGTGATGTTTTGTTAACCATTCTCCTGTTGCTTTTCATAATGCACACCTGTTTACCTCATCGTTTTCTCTCTCCTTTTCCTTGTGCCTCCTCTCTCTGGCCCCGCCCTCCTGTCTCCCATGTGGGAGCTCCAGTATCAACATACTCCCCATGCACCTTTCAAACACCGTCTCTTATTATTATATATCTACAGCTCTAAGCTCCAGACTCTATTGAGCTACTAAGTTCAGCTACTAAGTTATTGTTTCCATCCTGCAAAAAAGACAACAAAAGGGATATTTCTTATCTTTGAGAGCAAAAAAAAAAAAAATCAATCAATGTAAATGTGATTCTCTCTTCTTAAAATACCACAAACTGGGTATTGAAATCCAGGGAGAGTAACTAAATGAAGTTTTTATCTCACTTGAATATTCTCACCCAGTCCAAGCAAGTCTTTGTCCTAGCATGGTAATGTTGCTACCACACTGCACCCTCCTGGACCAGTGGGAGTATTTGTAGAGCAGATGCAAATGCAGTGAAACAGTGTGCCTTTGTATTTGGGCAAACTTCACCACCTCATTTTCGTTCTTCACTTAATCGACAGAACCTGGTCTTTTTACTTCCCTTTCTGCAGAAGATGTGTGCTTACTTTTGCCATACAATATTATACATACATATTATACATACTATACAATATTTTGGTATCTTACACAATACTGTAGTGATCATTTAACTTTTTATCCCTGGACTAAAACCCCTGTAATTGTAGGCCTTACTGACCAGGGTCCTCTTTGAACTGGTGCATCTTAATTATCAGTGAATGCTTCTCCTGACCTTCAGCCAAGCCAGACACTGCCCTGTTCCTTAGCAACCTTATCTGAAGTTATCCTGCTTTTCTACCCTCTCCTCTCTACAAAAAGCCCTGTATAGTTTCACACTTCAGAGAACTGCAATTTCCGCACTGTACTTCCCTCCATAGACATGAATAATTTGTTTTGGTTATCCTAAGAACGGGCATCTGACAGTTTTAGTCAACACTTTATTCTTCCAGATTTCTTACCCTCTTTTTCTGAGTTCTCCAATCTCCCATCCTAATTTCTTTATCTATTATTATCCCTGCATAACTCTTTGCCTGTCCTCTGGGAGCTGCGGGGCAGTTGGTGCCTGTAGGGTGATGACACATACACAACAGACTCATCCCTAGACAAGACATCAGCCCTCACAGGAAATATTCATGTAAGTCATTAAAAACACCTTGTAGTCATCATCACATTATAAATGCCACTATCTATACTACATACTAAACTATTTAAATAGGTTTAAAATGGTTGTACTATTTCTTACTCATTTTATATATATATAATTACCTTAATAAAATCTAGTGTTTAATCATTAAGTATATAATCAACAAAACTAGGCCTCAAAACAATCTGAGTTCTTGCTGCTAAGCTGCTTCATCTGCTGAGTTATGTTTGAACTTTGATTCCCTATGAGCCTGTAAGTCTCTTCTTAAAACCTACTTTTATAATAAGATCTTTTTAAAGCATTTGACTTTCATTCACTTTTTAACGCTGTTGCCAGGTCTGTTATTTATTTATTCCATCTGATGTTAAACCTATGGCTGGATCTATTTGTTTAACCTTTTATTAATTATTGTTATTATGTAGGTACTTTTGTTATTATTATGATTTACTTCTATTTTATTGCTCTTTCAGCTCAATGTTTGCTTTACTGATCTGTTCTTTGTCTTTTGTCTTTCTTGATAATGGTCTTTGTAACTTTGTTTTGAGTGTCATAAATAAAGATTTTATATTTTAAAGTTTTTATTATATTATGATGTGATTGCAATCATTGTTTTTTGAATATTTTAATTAATTTATTTATATGCGAGTCTTCTTCTCAGAACTGGGTTGAAGAGAATTCTGCAAAACTGAAACGCAAAGCCCACACACTGTGGTAGAGCAACCACTATGATTAATTTTTGCTTTTCTGAATGTTCAATAGTGCCTCAGATTCCTGCTCTAATCATTTGTTTTCAAAACCACAAAAGACAAAAGCAGCCTACATATGAGGCACCATTGTATTGTATTTTGTATTTGGAATTTCATTCGTGAAAGGGAAAAAACATGTAGGCTGGCCACAAATTTTAATTCAATCAGCTGTTTGTACTTGCAGATAACAATGAAACGGTGAACAGAGTACTTCATCTGACAACAGTGCTTCAGCTGTCTGTGTTCAAAAAAGAGGAGATATTTAAATATTCTAAAGGTCTCATTCAATCACTTAGATAAATACCACTCTCTGGATACATAAATGAGGGTGGAATTTAAGCTTTTAGTTTGTTTGTTTTTTTCATATGGTTTGTTCTATTCAAACAGATCAGATTATGAATGCCACCTGGTGGAGGTAAGCATCCATTGCAATCTAATAACCAGACAAAGGTCAAAAAAGGTGTGTGTGTTTTTCAACAATGGTGAGTCCTTACAAAAGGCAGTTCACTGAATTAACATGTTCACTCAGTGTCAGTTAAATGTTCACTATTTGTGGTTTCATATCTCTTTGCCTCCTCCTTCTCCCAAATGTGAGCGACGCCGTCCCCACAAAGGCCCCATCAACACCTGAATGTGTGTGTATCTAAGTCTGTGTGCGTGCGTGTGTGTATGTGAGAATGTGTGCATATCTAGGGCAATCTTTCCTATCTATTTTTACAGCTGGGCTGTGCAGCAGAGTGGTTAGAGTGATGTGTAGTGGCATGGTTGCTCTCAAGCCTCCACAAACAGTGGCAGTGAACAGGCCAGGCCTTTCCGCCACAGTTTAACCGTTGCCCGTCATGCCTGCAAAACCTCATAACAATAAGCACTCAGACAATTGGTCTCTTTGAGCCTGTGTCTTTACCTGCACATGTGGAGAGATGGGAAGAACAGATAAAAACATTTCTCTGTAACGCACGTCGACATATTACAAATAGCCAATGTATCAAAGAAAAATAAATAAATAAATTCCCAGTGAGAGCAAATGTATCTAGTTCAAGTATTACATTGTAAATATAAAGAAATAATACATTCAATAACATCTGGATATTGCATGCAGGGTATACCAGCTGTGGCGTGACAGGTTCAAGCCAATTCCTCAAGTGAAGCCAGAATGCGAGTTTTGTACAGGTTTTGACTGGTATATATTATCACATAGTTCAAAATAATTTCATTTTGCAATGGGAACGCAGTGGCAGGTGAAAAATAACATCACAGGATTACCTTAAAATGCTTAATCAAAAATGTACACACTCTTTCAGATGCTTGTAGCTGAAATGCTGCACATAAATTCAAATAAATATACAAGCTAGATGTTAGGCTGTGTATATGGTGCTGGAAAAATGCAAATATGTGGCACAGAAAATAAATGTGCAGCTGCTGCTCATCTGTCACTGGCTAAAGGAGTAATTACATCAAAGCCCTGTAATCATTCTGTGAGCAACTCCAAGAACTGTAACTTCTCATGACTCATGACTTTACCAGGACATGAGAGAAAGAGAACGTTGTGGGCGGCAATCGCTTTTTTTTTGTATATTTCTACTCATTTGAAAATAATTCTTGCAACCAGTTGACTATTACCAAAATCAGCCCTGGTACTTGAATAATGTCTTTCCGCTTCACATTAGCTAAGAATTGCATGCTTTACATAGCGTGAGCGGGCCATGACAAAGATGCCAAAGCGGACAGAGTGGCCAAAGTTAAACTTCCTCATGATTAGTTGTACATAGCCAGAATGTAAATATGAACACACTGCTAGACCAAATGAGAAGCAGATATGGTTTAAAAACCAAAAAAAAACAAGATGCTATGTGACAGAAATGCACAATAACACATTCTAATGTGTGTAAATGGTGACAATGAGGAAGTTTCTGTTGTTATCGATGGATCATTCTCTTCAAAATCCTACAGAGAAAAAGAATGACATCACAGAAAGAGAGCTAACCAGTGTTATCCAGCAAAAAGCCACTTTTATGAATAAAATATGTAAGAATCATACTGATATGAAATGATATGCACAGGAAAAATCCCCTTCTAACCCTAACCCAGATCTTAGACCAACAAATACAAGCCACAAGAACCATACCAAGACAGATAAATCCTTTTACTTTCTCTCTCTCATTCCGGGGTATTTAGGGATACAAAACCTTACTGATTTGCATTAGAAAATAACAATTACATCAGTATCTTTTAGTGAGCTTTTTTATTTTTACTTTCATCTGAATTATTTCTTTTATACCAGTAAAGTCACACTCAAGGAGAGAAGCAGCGCTGTTACCATGCCAAAATTCAGTGCTATTTCTGCCTTTAGAAGGCTGTACGCCAATTTGGCACAAGATTGAACACAAGCCAAATTTCCAGCGTATGTTTAAGATGAGCATGTTGTTCCTCATCTTTTATTTCACAGGATCTCAGTCATGCATGACCACCTTTCCCACTCTGACCATTCCTATTTATAAATATGAATGTGTGAGAGAAGCCCGCAATATATGAGGAAGCTGCTTAATTTCTCATGTGTCTCCATTACTTACATTACATTGTAGGTTTAGAAATGACTAAACGACACTGTACAAAAGTCACACTGCAGCCGACTGAGGGGAGGTGACACTCTCCGTGCTTGCTGAGACTCAACTTCCTGTGAAAAGTGGTTAACAGCTAAGCTGAGTTAGGGAGCAGGAATCAGGCCTGCAGACTGCATCAAACAAAGATCAAACCCAATACCTCTAAAGAAGTAGCACTTAATATGACATAGAAGCAGATATGTGAAAATGATGAAGTCAGAGCTAAAAGCTGAGCATTAGAATGTCAATGTAATTCTACAACAAACAAACAGGAAAAGAGGCTCACCTATTAAAAACTAGATCATGGCGGGCTGGGGTCTGTGTGTGTGTGTATGTGTGTGTGTGTGTGTGTGTGTGGTGGGGGGTATGTGGGGTATGGGGGGTGCTTACATAACATAAAAGTTCAAAGGAACAAACTGTTGACAGAAGACCCAACTGTGAGTCACAAAAAGGTATCATCTTCTTTTGTGAACTGTGTGGGCGCGCAGAAACAGTGTGCAGTTCATGGTAAAACTGTGATTAACCCGGTTTAGGTTAGGAGACTGTGTGGTCCTGTGGGCAGCAGATCCAAAGGACAATCAAGTTGTCTTTCCCCACAGTCTGGTAATAATGCAATAACATCTGACAGTTTTCTGGCAAGAAATAAGACTACTGCTAACATTACTTGAATGTATATTTGCAGGAGAGACTGGACTGCACCAAAACTTAAGAAAATGAACCCACTGCTAGAGGAAAACAGTAACAAGTCTTCTACCTTCTCCTGTTGTCGTAGAAACAACTCGGAATTTATCATATACTGCTTGGATTACAGTTCAACCATGACAATGAGAGTGCTGGAAATTTGTCTTTGTTTTATATTATGCCTCATAAGTAGCTCATTCAAATGTTGGTTTAAAACATAACTACATAAAAAAAAGCTCAATGAACTCTGAACTCGTTCCCAGCAGGATCAGAGGTCAGCAATGACAACGGAGAATGAAGAATATCAATTGAGTCTGCTGATTCACCAAATACAAGGTAAGTTGAATGAGAGGCAGTGGCCCAACCAGCAAGGTGTTTGTCAATCGTCCACGTGAAGCGAATAATGGGAATATATAAAGTACAAAACTGTTCAAACTTTTATATCTGCTATTTGATCCCTTAAGATGCAATATATATGTGATAAATCTAGGAGCTTTTGGGACAATAGAGTCCACTGGTACAGGATATCCTTGCAACAGGACAAACTGTTAAAGTTTAATTTAACAATACACACCAAAAGCAACTGACTGACAGTAACACAGCCAGGAAGTGGTGTTGCCACACAATAACAAAGTGGCAGTGGTAACAATTATGTGGGCTTAGCATCATGCAACACAGTGTCTGCTGAGCATGTGGACTTCCACAATAGCAGTGAGTCATCCTCAGTGAAAGGCAAAAGTTTCACTGAACAACAGTCAATCAAACCTTTAACCAATGCAATTATCTATAACACTGACTTTTCAGGGGTTTTTTTTTTAGCCTGTATCCTGTGTGTGTGTGTATGTGTGTGTGTGTGTGTGTACATTTAGCTGTTTGCAATAATAAGCATCAAACTGATTTAAAAAAAACAAGTGAATCTGGGATTTAAGTTTTATCAGTTATTTGGCAATCTGGGGGTTTATTATTCAGTCAGAGTGGTGATCTGACTGTTAGCGTGTGGCAGGCTGTGACCTCTGTGGCTTTAAGCTACATGAGTCAGAAAAAGATAGTGCTGGAGTTTTCTGTAAACACAGCCCTCAACCATAACAGGATAATCCCCATCCTGACGTGGACAGCCCCCTCAATCACCACACAAACCACCGTAATGACTCTTCAACACAACCTGTACAGCTGAGAACTACAGATTAAGTTCACAAAAGCCCATTTCTATCCAGCTGATGTGACAGGGCTGGGTCTGCTCCAAAAAAAAAAAAAAACAATACCCTGCAGGCATAAATATATGCATGAAGGTCAAAATGACTTGAAACATCTATATCAAGTTGTTTCTTCATCCACCAATTCTACAATCAGAATCAGTTTCTTATTTTTGAGGTATGTAAAAATATATAAAGAAGTAATGATTCATACAAGTACTATAAGTAACAGTATAGATTGGCATTATATAAGTAATATATTCAGGGGGTATATTCAAGGGGCTAGGACGGCCTTAAGTTCACCATTATCACCATCTCCAGATCGTTGAGGATCTACCAGGACCAGTGAAAAAGCACTTTTTTTCTCCATTGTAGCTTTCCGTCCACACTAAGCCACTGTTTTCCGTCCACAAAAACAGGCTTTTCAGAAAAGTGTTTCAGTTTGAAAATGCCAGTCTGGCATTGTAGTGTGGACGGGGAAATGCAGCTTTTTGAAAGCACAGACGTTAGATGTTGTAGTCTAGCACTGAGCATGTGCAGGCCATGCACTTATAGACAAGTCAAGTCAAAGTTTATTTAAAGTGCATTATCACCAGGAAGGTCTCAATACACTTTACATTTAAAAAGAAAAAGAATTTATGGATGATGGAC
>OMKZ01004153.1:9665-28914 GCA_900302535.1 Neoniphon sammara
GGTCAATTAAGCTATTTAATATCAGGGACTCACAATTAAATATACATTAGGCCAGGAACCCACTCTGTAGCGTTTTTTTTTTCTGTTAGATATCTATTGCAATAAGGCACGGTGTAGCCCTACTACTGTTGGTGGGGAAATAAATAGTGCCTAAAGGCATTCTTATACATTTTCCCATTCTGTATCTCAATATGCTACTACCCTCTAGCAAACATGAAATTAAACCTTTTCCAATTTTGCTGGGGATCCTAAGGGATGTACTCAAGAACACCTAAGGGTCCCTGGATGACAGAAACAATGCTAAATAAGATATAAATCCTGTGGACAAGGGAGCAAACAGTTGCAGTCCAGGAAATTAACACACGTTTGAATGGTAATTGGTGGTAATTGCTTACTTAATTGTTGAGGTAAGGTGCTTTTACTATTTACATATATTCCCTCCAGCAGTAAATGTAAAAATATGAATCGCTTTCGGTGCACATTTGCATATGTTCCTCTGTAAGTGCACCTGTGCTAGTGTTGTACACTTTGCACACACTGCATATACTACTGTAATTTGTAAATCTGTAAACTGCAAACATAATGCTAACCTGTGAATTTGATAACAAGGACACCGTGTCTTGATTCATTTGTTGGTTCTGTTATCCTCCATATGTTCTTCTGTTTTAATTATTTGTTTCTAGTATCCTCACTTCTCTCTGTTTGCTCCTCTCTTACCTACGTTCTGTTCTTTACTGCTGCCATGACCCACTTTCCCCATGGGGTTCATTAAACTTTCATCTAATCTATTTATGGTGTATTCATAGCGAAAAGATAGAGATACCTTTAGGTTGATTTATTTACACAAATGATCAAATATATCAACACAATCAGATAATGCTATAAAAGTACATTAAGATCAAGGGAAATGGGTACATGAATGCCTCTACAAAAGGCAAAGAAGGTACAGAAATATGGGTGCACTGCCAAGAAATACAAGAGATAACAAGACAACAGGAAAGACTGAGGAGTACTTATCATATCTGCAGAGCATAACATGATGGGAGATTTGTTTGTGGAGAAGGGTGAAAGCAGTGTGAATTGGGAGAGATGCTTGTATCTTGCTTCTTCTCAGCACTTGGCAGGCCCTGCAATAGGTCCTGAAGAACAAAGCAGAGGAAAAGAAGGATCAGAAGGGGCTGCTGGGATTCCAGAAAACAAAGGCAACACTGACCCTTATCAGAAAGAGGGCAGAGTTAAAATGCAGCCCAGTTCCCATGGAGGGTTTTTCATAGGAAATAATGAAGGAGAAAGCTTTTCAGATGTAGGAGGAGCAAGGACTAATGTACTAACAAACATAAAAAAAATGTGACAGCAAGAATGTATGTTACCAATTAATCAGAAAGAGGGTTATAAATGGAGTTTTTAATTTTTTTAAATAGGGAGACAGTGGTGGACACAGCCATGTGATCAGAGGGGAAAATGTAAGGATATGGCTCAAAAAAATAGAAGAATGAGAGTCAATCTCCCTTCCCTCAACAGCTACATTGAGTTCAAGGTGCCTTTGAGCAGGGGCACTTTCTGTTCCAGTGGAACTCATACGTGACAAACAACAGAGGTGAGTGTCCTGGGCTGGGAAGGTATGAAACTGTGTGAATCTGAAGCAGGATACTGCTGATCAAGTACAGATTCTGTACACTCCCACCACACATTTGTGGTTTTGCAGATTGCATGTAGTTGCTAAAAACAAGTTCAACACAAATTGTAAAATTGCAAATATCAGCCACAATCCAAGTGAGACAGCACTGTGAATTGTACCCAAAAAGATAAGACATTTGATAGGGGATGGGTATATGAGACTGAAGTGTTGTGATGCCTGCCTGACTTACATGAATTGGCCTTTTGATGCCCACGGCACCATGGCAACAGCGCCGTGGGTAAAAGAGCATGCATGCTCTATCAACTTTCCCTCGGTAAAAAACGAGCATTCCTCATTTTTGGTTTGTTGAGAGTGGTGAGGAAGCAGCGCAGAGAAACTGTCCTTCAACTGGAGCACTTCATTCAATTTAAACCCCTGCACTGGTATGCATCTGCCCCGCAGAAGTGACCTTGAAGCAAGGCACTGAACCTCTACCAGCTCCAGATGTGGATCTGTTCATCATGAAAGAAAATTATCACTGTCTGGTGTTCTTCTCATGATGGGATGTGAATGCAGCACTAACAATGGATGCCCAGGCACACCCATTGGCTGCGGAAGCTGCTACACGCTCTCTCCCCAATCAAGCTGATTCAGCCCTCACTTGAGTGGGTACAAGTGGAGAAACTGTCCATGACTGCAAAATTCTGGACTAGAAATAATGTCTTTAATTAAAACTTCTTATTTTCAAAATGTACTTGTAGGCCTCTTGAAATATCACTTGGGTAATAATGGCAAGACACCAAGGTTACAACCCATGGCCTATGCATTTCATGAATGGTGCATGATGTAAAAGTCCTATATACAACTCAGTTGTCCCCCCTGGGGACTATATATTGTTAGTGGACTCATCATGTAACGCCCTATTAGAATCATTTAAGTTGGTGAGCCAGAATGGATTATCCTAAAAAACATCTTGCTTTCAGCCATATGTTACTCATCCAACCTGCTTGTATCTGGTGTGTGCCAGAGAGCTCTAATGCGATGTTATGCCCCAACATGACATATGGTGCCAAGTACATTTTAGAAACCATTGGTATAATCAAGGTTTATGTTCCTCCCTCCTTTTGCCTCTAAGGAAAATCAGAGATTACACACCTTATGCCCTGTGTATGCATCTACATGCAATAGATCCAGGCCAGTTGCTCCTGTGCAAAGTTTTCTTCTTCTCTAATCCAGCCACAAACAGACTAGTCAATAGGCAGCACCTCTCCCGGAGATTGCAGGCACAATCCCCCAGAGCTCCCGGCAATGTATATGCACGCTCCATCAGAGGCATGGTAATACTGTGGACATTTTGTGGACAAACAACAGAACAGCTAAAACAGTCTAATGAGTGCAGAAAATTGCATCCCTTTACTGTAATGCACCCCTTAAACCAGAAAAAGACAACATTCATGCTATACCACACCACTCCAAAGTCCCAGATGATAACATGTCACACATTCAATATATCACCCAGCCCAAACATAGGCAATCTCCATGCATTAATCTGCCTGTTGGAAAGGTGGGTATTGGGAGCCAGTGCTCACCAGTTTATGACTGGACTGCAATTACTTGTGACTGAGGGCCTCTGGCCTCACAGCTGCCACTGAATGGTCAGCCTTGAGTCCTTCAGAGATGCGGTTCCTATAGTGATGTGTTGCAAGGTGAATACAACAGAGTTTGTATTCATAACCTTGTATTTGATAGAACTGGAACACTGAATAGAGCTTATTAGGCATTCAACTCAAATTATTATGATGAGTACACGCCTAAAGAAAAGAATTGTGAAAGCCACGGTCAATAAGAGTGATTAACAAGTGTCCTGTTGTTTCTTCGCCCTTTCTCGCCATGTTTGTCACAATTTTCTGTATGGCCATACAAATTTTGTTCTCTAATTTTGAAAATAACGCCCCATACATCTTTTCACCACCACTTCTTGAACAGCCCTACTTTTTCATCTGGCAAAAGGTAGTTGGGTTTTTGCCTGCGCATAAAACATACGAGTATGTGAGTGCTGTCCGAGGTTAGGGTGGTTAGTTAATGGTTTCTAAATTGGGATTTTGTCGGTTGTTGTAGGGTGAATTCAATGCACTGGCGTATCCCGGTGGTTGCCTAGTAACGCGCTGGCAGTGGGCGCCGTAGAGATCTCTATGGTGGGCGCTCCATTAAAACCGTTGGCGCTCCTGACCTTGGCGTCGTGAATGCGCAAAGCACACACCGACCGTGCGAGCCGAGGAGGATATTAATTTTAAGCAAAGCGGCAAAGCAAGGAGATAAGAGTAAATATCTCGGTGCTTGCTACATAATCGGGTGAAATATTTCAGATTGAGTCTGTTGCCCTAGCGAAATTGACGGGCATGGTGATAGAGAAAATCTCGAGATGGAGCGCACATCAGCCCCTATGAAAGCAGGTGAGTTAATAATTCTATGTTGGGTTTTTTCCGTGGGATGAAGCTTTGTTCAGAATGATCACTGACATCTGGGCTAATTATTTTACTTAAAGCTATTCCTCTACGAGATAGTTGAGCGTTTGGCTGAGGCTCGCCAATTTCGTCGTTTTGTCAAATATTTCACGTCCTAGACCTAGATTAAACAGTCTTCACACAGTCACCAACGTGAGGTAGCGCACACACTACAGCAGTTGTCGAGGCTATCTGGGCTGTGGCTTGCTTTCCTGTGTTGGTCCGGATTTGTGTATCAAATTGTAAAGCAGTGTTCATACATTCATGTGTTACCTGCACATAATGTACTCGGTTAGCCTGCATCAATCCTTTCTCCTTTTATGGCATTAGTAAGTTAGGGAATATGGGGAATCCAATAAAACGGCTGTGAACTACACCAGTTTAATTACAAGGACATTGGGAGCCAATGCACACTATTGTCTGATAGATTAGAATGTTTTCATGTCACGGACCCCAAATGGACAGACTCAAGCCATGGATCCCAATTGATAACATGTTCAGGGATCTCCATATGGTATGATTTTTTTTTGTTGGTGGTGATTTAGTATTGAATATTATAGGCCTACCTGTCAAGACTGTAGTTGTGAAAATACTAGTGTGAGAGTGAAACATATTATTAGAATAGTTATGCTTAAAATAAATAAATACATAAAAATGATGATAATTTTTACAGTACTCCTGTTTGGATAATTTCTTGTGTAAATGATATAGTAAGTTAAACTATTCCTCATTTTCTGGGGGAGCCCTGCAGGTCCCCAGACCCCACTTTTGAGAACCACTGTGATACATGCTTGCTAGTGTACATGCCTGGAGTACAAAACATTTTCATGTTAAAACATGTAAAACATGTTACTAATAAAGGCAGTGACTTATGGGTAGCATTTCATTGCCAGGAAACATATTAAAATATATTTTTTTCACTGTTTTTTACTGCTTGGAGCATTGCACATTGCCCAGAAACTTGCAGTGTATCACATCAGATTGACTGCTGGCGAACTTTTATGACATGGCCCATTTGGTGTAGGCTATAAAGCTTTCACCCTCAACTGTCCCGTGATAGACCACAAGTTGGTAATGGGGTTGAAGCATAGACCTGGATATTTTATAAGCCACTCTTAGGTAACATGCAGGATAAGCCTCCCACTGATTGTGGATGCAGGCCTAAGTTTTGAGTTCCTGAATTTATAACTGTAAAAATAAGGTAAAATGAGAATATAGCCTATGAGCCACAGCCCCTAAAACAAGGGAAACAGCTTAGGTCCAATGAGTTGAATATGAATTACGGCCTGTGGTGATTCAAGGTGAAACCGTAGAAAATTTGGAAATTCTAATACTATAAATTCAGGTGTTACTTACAGGGAAACACCTTTCATTTTAAGAATTCATCTGTGGCATTACTTTGATGTACAGCAGTCCTGGCAATATTTTTAAATGCATAACATCTCTCTAAAGCTGCAGAGAGCACCTGAGCAAGATGCTACACCACTGCAAAGCCTGGAACTGCTAATTTGACAATGATTTGTTGGCTGATTTGGTGAACGTAGAATTTTGTCTGTAATTTGGATCAAAATGATTTATAGTAGCACCATCAGTTCCAAACTAGAAGGTACTGTATACCCTGTTCTCCGGAAGAAGAAAAAAAATCTCAGCTTTTTCCGTCTTTTCCATTTTAATGTCTTGGGAGCCGTACATCAATGTCACACATCAGATAGGGGGCGGAACAAGTCCTCTCCTTTTATGGCTATGGGTGACAGCAGTGAGTGTTAATTAATACAGACAGAGCTGACCTAGGGTAGAGAAATAACATATTTCAAAATGAGCTTCTGAGATATTACCCTTTGAAGATAAAGAGAAACTGTTGCTCAAAATGATGCAGGCTGGATTTTTGTGCATCAGATCGTGTTACTGTGTGTTGTACTTTTGTAAGAAAGACTGAGCTGCCCTTATTTGTATTGATGTTTCTGTGTGAAGTCTGCTAGTGTAAACAAAATGTTATGAGCAAAGAGAAAAGCCTATACGTGCCACATCTATAGTCATCAGCATTGTCTAGCCCAAGGGCATGGAGGAAATGAACAGGAGGCTTTATGTCATATTTGCCCACCTGGCCTTAGTTCATATAAATTGAAATGGCAATTGTTGCTCTGCCCGTACAACACAATAACTTAAAAATGATGTCTAGTATTAATTTACAGTTTCTTTTATATATCCAGATGTAGAAATGTTCTCCTGTGTCAAGGAAGTAGTCCATCAGTTTGAGAAAGAGCTGTTCAGCCGCACTCCTTCACAATACTCAGGGCAGTGCACGTCAATAAATTTGATTAGGTTAACAAGCTTGTTTTTGCTTTGTTCATTGACAAGCCAATGGGAGCCGGATGTCTACCGATATGTGCTTACCACTGCTCCAGACTACAAAAGGACTAAGACTGGATGGCTTCTTGATTACAAAGTCATTGACTGGAGGAAAGAGAACACAGTTTGCTCTCCATAGTTCTTTTCATGGCTGAATTTACATTTGATATATTATGTAACATGCACACGAGACGAGACAACGGGTGCATTTGTGCCTTTTGGATGCACACTGATGAATCAGCAAAGACTATTTAGTATTTAGAGTGAAAGTACTTTGCAAGCAAGTGGTTGAGGAAGCTGATGTAACTGTGCTTGTGTTGGAAAACAGTAGAAAAAGTGCATGGAGAATCTAGATTTGTCACACTAGGTGTCTAAGTCATGGTGGCACACTCACACATCCAAGGTCATGGAACTTTTCTCCAGTGCGTTTAACAATGAGAAAAATGTTTCAACAGGATGCTATTTATGCAACCAGTAAGGCTGTTGTGTGGATAGGTAGTTACCTAAGAATGCTAAATATAGGCTAGTACTGGCAACAATGGATGTCAGAAGAATAGAAGCACAGTTGAAGAGAGTTCTTATGATCCTCCGCAATAGTTGAATGAAAACTATCTCTGTAAGAACACAAACAAGTCGATTAGTCCGCAAGACACACAGATTATGACAACTGAAACTCTCAAAGGGAAGTGGCAAGTGAGCCTTTTCCACAGATAAACTACTCTTTTCTTTTGTATACCACACTAAAGTCTTTCAATTAACCTGCAAAGTCTCTGCTCCATTGTAGAAGGTTGTTTGGTGGCAGTGTGGCCCCATTAGACATGCTTGTTGAGGGACTGTTTTGCACTTCCATTATGCATCTCCAAGTCAGAAGTAACTCCAGTGTCAGTGCTGCTTCGATGTATGACATTTGAGCATTAAATGCTACAAGGTTTCCCCATTTTTTAGCTGGGTTATATGGTGACTTTAAGATACCATAAGGATAGGTAAAATCAGAGAGACTGCACAATTATTACTTCTTATTTCCAGGTCTGACTTATCCCTTTCTGATATATAGGGCCTGTATAAGATTTATCTTTTTCACTGTTGTCTTTTGTCCCTTTTACATAAGAGTAAGTGTGCTTAACACCTTTTATGTTAAGATGCTTTGGCAGCATTGCTTCCACATCACAGCAGATGGGTTTTTCAGATCCTTCCCACTGGCTCCCTCAGTAACACACGGTGATCTGTATTCAGTGATATATATATATATATAAATACTCTCAGGTTAAAACAGAAATTTATCCCAAAAGGTTATTAGCTTTGAAATGATACACAGGACGAGGCATATAGGTGATGAGCTTATCTAAAATATATATGTAGATGTGGACACATCTAATTGAAAGTGCAGTCTATTCTGTTGTATATCTACTTGCATATGTATTTACTTGTCTTATTTTTCTGATGAACTTGTTTTCAGATCTGGATGCACTGCAATGAAAAGTGGAAGTGGTGTGTGCGGATACCAGGCTGAGGTGTGTTTGGATTTGATAACCGTCGGAGCCGAAGGCCCAGTGAGTGATGTGTGTTTGACAGGGACAGGGCAGAGGGACTGAGAGGACACTACAGTGCTCATTTGTGTTGTGCAAGGGCACTCTCTTGCCCAGACCATGTGGCTGGCTACATTTAGAGACCATCTGTTGCCTGCACACCTACTACATCAGCAAGGGACTGTAACCATCACCCACTGTGCTCTTCTTTGGTGGATATTATGTTCCTGCTGGTCATTCACCAAGGCAACAAGCCAGAAATTCTATCCAACGGTGACCACCCAATTTGGGAAGCTGAGAGGCCTCAGGGTGCCGGTGCCCAGCGAGGTGCTTAGGCCCGTTGATCAGTATTTGGGGGTTCCCTATGCCGCCCCTCCATTGGGCGAGAAACGCTTCATGCCCCCAGAGCAGCCCTCCTCCTGGTCAGGGATCAAGAATGCTACCCACTTCATGCCCGTGTGCCCTCAGAACATCCACAACACCGTGCCAGAGATCATGATGCCCATATGGTTCACCTATAACCTGGACACAGTGGCCACATACATTCAGGACCAGAGCGAGGACTGTTTATATCTAAACATCTACGCTCCAACAGAGGATGGTGAGTCGGTGTGGTAAAATGGACAACAGCCACTATCCATGTCCATTGATCACCATTGTTGTGGCCCTGGTGTCATCTTGTGATCATCACAGCGCATGTGTATCACCATTGTCCGTGTCATTGCTGCCGCCAGCGGCTGATTTACCATCCAGAGCAGCTACATCTTATTACCCCTTGCATTTAAAATCCATTTGACGAAATAAAATAATGTGTTCATGCATTAACAAGAATTAAGGGTATGGTGGCAATTGACGATGATGTCCATGAACCAGCATATGGGTCTATTGTATAGATGCACATGAAGAAGCAGGACTAAACATTATTAATAGTGTTTCCCACTTGTAGGCATTCACTTAAATAATGCTGAGGCTGTTTTTGAGTGCTGGTCCATTTAAAACAAGAAATCATTTTGTGTTACTGCATTTAAAATCATGAGAATAGCATATGCCCATGTGTATATTGTCATCACTAAGTATAAAAGGCATAATATGAAGAATCATTGATTTCGGAGAGCTAGTAAACTTTGCAACTCTACTATTTTTTTATGTTTGTTAACAAGCCAAAAATACTAATTCTTTGTATTTCACCAAATCGATGTTTTGTTCAATCGCTTAATTTTTCTCATATTGTGTTCTCTCAAGTAAGACATAAGAAATGTGCCTCAGTGGTTTTGAAAAGCAATTCAGAGACGAAATTAACCACACAGCAATGTTTTGTTCTTGCGTAATAAAACAAAGTTAACTCCAATAAAGCTCCATGTAGGCTAGTCTTTTACCCCCAACAATTCATACAGCAGGAATCAATAGGGGGATCGATTAAGAATCTGATCAATAGGAAGAAGAAAAAATGGCACTAGAATCAGTAAAATCCCAACAACACTCAGCCCTACTGAATCCCCCACCTATCGCTGTGTATGTGTTAGTACTTGATGCCCAACGTGATAAAACAAAAGGAAAATGTGTTATTTGTCTACTGTGAATCAGTAGATTAGCAGCATCTTCTGTAAAAGCTACTGTATTGGCAAACAATTTCCTTAATTCAGCAGACTTAAAGCCACCAATTAAATGTGATTTCTAAGGATCGACATCGTTCCTTGTAAACATTCAGAGGATTGGGGAATCGAGTGCAGCTTCAGCGTGTAACACACCACTCTGACAGTTTTTTTTTTTCCCTGTGGTAGCATGGCAACAACTGCTAAACAGCCTGGTAAAAGGTAGCAGTCCAGCATGGTACAATCCTACATTTTTAAAACCTCCAGTCTGAGCGCCACCCAAGGGCTCCCACACTCAGAACCTATGCAAGCAGGTATTATTCATTTTTATATATACCTTTAAAATTTTAAAGCAAATGAAATGACCAGTGGTTCTATACAAACACATTTTTCCATAGACTATCTTTGCCATCATCTGCTTAAATGTACCTTGTGCATCCTGAGACTTTTCCACTGACCCAGTGCTGCTAAAGCGTCTTTCAACCTTGTCTTTTTGCCTTCTTAAATCTAGATTAGACCTTCCTTTTTTTTTTCTTTTTTTTCTTTGCACCATGTCAATTTAAACAGCGTGCTTTGGAAATATCAGCTATTTGATATTTATTTTTGTGGCTCGATGCCCCACACAAGTCAGCGTGCAGGTCCCTGTTTTGTTTATTGATTATTCATTACTCAACCATACCATTATTCATCACAAACCATGACTACCCTGAGGCGGTTCGGGGAATTTGTCTGAAGAGCCGACATAATAGTTTGTGAAAAACCATGAAGGCTTACCAAGGAGAGACAAAAGGAGCAGAGAGAGAATTACTGCCCCTGTCAAAACAACGACAGCTGGGTCAATACAGTGATACAGATAATAAACAAAGTGGAGATAAATAGTTGTCTGTCATTTTAAAATCCGACTGTGTGTGTGCGTGCGTGCGTGCGTGCGTGTGTGTGTGTGCCATGCCTTAGAAAAATCTAACAAGCATGTGTTTACTTGATCAAACAGAATTCCAAACAGTCTCAGCTTTGCAATAGGTGCCATTCATATAATGCAACTGTCTCATACATCTCCAAATTGTTTACATTATGTCATCAACGAAAGCAGACACCGGGAAGAGCACAACATATGTAAATGACCTGCTGTCTTTTTTTTCCCTTCCATTAATGGATTTTTCTATTTTTGTCAGATTGATTGGACATCACATTCTAAATCATATAGGCTCAGCCAACCATGATATTTTGAATTCTCTACTTCTTTTTTTCCTCATGTGAATCCCAGGGAGCCAACACAAGAAAAAGGGGGCGGCTTTCTCACATGGTGACAGTGATAAGTCTCAAGGTATTTTTTTTAGAGCTCCAAGTCTTGATGCATGGATTCTTTTTTGTTTAATTTTGGTAAACTAACTTTTCACATTTCTTTGGTTTAACTTTCCTAAGAGACCTCGGTGGGTTGTTTGTAAGAAGTGGAATAAAAAAATAAAGGTTTTGTTAACCAAATTATCACAAAAGTTTGATTTTACTGCATCTTAACCGTGTCTCATTGATTTGAGCACTATAGCCATCCTTTAGTGCAACATTTCTGCTGCCTTGGACGTTGATTTGGGGATTGCATTATCTATTTTGCCCCCTTGCAGTCCCTCTTGAAGACAGTACTTAGTCAATATCACAAATTGGCCTCAAAACTTTGAAGGTAGGATCCCCTGAGCTTTGTGCCTCTCTATAGAAAAATGAACATCTTTGCCATTTCAGCTCTTTCTGTTAGATAACAAGAGCTCTGTGTAGTAAAGCACATTTCAGTTTCTGGATCAGAATCAGCTCTACTGTCAAGTGCTTTTACAGTACATGTAACAAGCTCCAGTGGACTGCTGCTCACGACAATGAAGATATTACAGCACATCTCAAAATGTCCTCCCCAACAACACAAAAAGAACAAATGCAGTCATGAATGTTTCCCAAATGCGTAGTGGCATTTTAAGCTTGTGCATGCATGTCACGTATTATGTCAAATTGCGAAATGTCTCAAATATCCTCACCACTTCAGAATTACTGAATTTTTCTTTCAACTGAGATCACACCATGAGTTATATTTGTCTTTTTCTCTTTGTATCTATAATTCAGAACAATGCGTGTTGTTACATAGTGACAGCGGTATACAGATATGGTGCAGAACACATAAAGGCCCAGTATGTTTTATGAAACATGCATAGTTGAGCACTAACTTAAAGGTGCACAATGCAAAATTGCAGAGAATGAGGACTATTTAGGCTCAACTGACACAAAAAAAAGCACAAAATTTCATGGTTGAGGCTACATGGTTCTAATTGTTGATAAATTCTGTGGACATTTTTTTATCTAAACGGTCCTCAATTCAATTGACCCTCAATTTTGCATAGTGCACCCTTAAACAAAATAATTATATTCAACCATCTATTCATGTAAACCTTGTGACAGTGTACTTATGCATTTTTGAATGTCATTGGTGCTTCCAAACCACAAGCTTTCCACCCTAGCTTGCTTCTAAACTCAGAGTCTTTACCCATAACCCATACTGAACAGTTGGGATATAAAGCATTGGTAAGGAAATGCTCCATTTCATTACCGTTGCCTCTGCAGTCGTCTTGTTCAGCATGTGTGTGTGTGTGTGTGTTGACGTTGCAGACATAAGGGACTCTGAAGCTCGACCCGTGATGGTCTACATTCATGGAGGCTCCTATATGGAGGGAACTGGCAACATGATGGATGGCAGCGTGCTGGCCAGCTATGGGAACGTTGTTGTCGTCACACTCAACTACAGGGTTGGCATACTAGGTGATGAACATCTTGGTACTTTTTCACGGTGTTTCGAATGGGGGAATACACTGCACTATTGTATCTATTGTTATCTTATAAGAAGGAACAGGAACAAGTGAAAAATGCCCATGTAAAAGCGAGAAGATGTAGATTGCTGATAGCTTTTTTTTTTTTTTTTTGGGAGATCTCGGCAGAATAGCATAGCTTAATTTGCATGCAAGCATTGTCGTTAGAGGACAAGGGATGCAAACACTCATCATGCCCTGACCTTGTTACACACAACCTGCTTTTATCTTAGTTTTGAAAATACAATATATCTTCCTTTAGATAGATTTATCTAATCTGTTCAAAGATTAACAGCCTTTACCATTCTTGAAAGAATGATTTGAATGTGGAGGGTTGCAGGATTCATAGCCAAGGTCAAGAGTATTTCTTTTGCCAGTGTTTAGCATTCAAAAGCAGTATTTGGTTTAGATGAGAATAGACAAGGGAATAAGAGGTAGGGTCAATTGTAAGAGCACCAGTGACCTCCATGTTTTGCTGAAATTTATGTAATGGATGAGGCCTAACTAAAAGATGAGATATATATCTTTCAATTGAGGACATATTCATGCACAGTGAATGTTCTGTGAGAGTCCTCGTATCACGATTAACATCTTTTTAGGCTAAAGATATCTTTCAACTCCTGTGATAGAGGAGAGCCTTTATTCTGGGGCCATGGAGAACCCTGACCACCTCCTGAGGGGCGTCACTGCCTGGATCTTAACAAGAGTAGTCTACTGATGCGGGCAAAACACTGAGGGAAAGAGCAATTTGCATCTGAGGGGAGCACAAAGACAGTGTCAGTTAACTCAGTAGTCCCATTGTGTGCACTGTTACTTCAGATCAAAGCTGTGAAACAGCTTCATAACTTTCTTTGTTGTCTCTCTGTGGACACCAGGCTTCCTCAGTACCGGTGACCAGGCAGCTAAAGGGAACTACGGACTCTTGGACCAAATTCAAGCTCTCCGTTGGATCAGTAAGAACATTGGCTACTTTGGAGGAGACCCAGGTCGCATCACGGTTTTCGGATCTGGAATTGGAGCCGCTTGCGTCAGTCTGCTAACGCTGTCCCACCACTCAGAGGGTAAGAGCCCGGGAGCTACTTCTGAAAGTCTCATAGGGACATCTTACCACAGATTTGTATTGTTGTTAGTAATTGTTGCAGTATTAATACATAAAGCAACATGTAAGCATGTTTGGTGCAGCCCATGAATTTGGTGTATTACCGAGGCATGGGATGTTATCATGTGTATGTTGTATTCCACTCCCACCCTTAGTGTCATCACTCATTATGCAGATTTCAGTCTGCCTTTGAGCTGCGCCCACCCAGCACACACACATCCATATCCTCCCACACACACACACACACACACACACATACACTTAAAATTTGATGACAACAGCGCTCACTTGTTTGATTAAAGATATTTGAATTCCTAATATTTTGCTAAATCCTAATATTCAACCAAACCCAAATGATTTTTGAATTTCATTCTTGGTTTCACGCGCAGCTCTAAGTGGTCTGTCAGAAAGATGAAGTGTTATGATATGGGAGTAGGGTAAAGGGGGTATTCGTTAAGTAAGTGATTGCTATTGTTCCCCTCTACTCAATCTAATCAGCCTAAAAGCTTTGCCTCTTAAAATGTGAACCTCTTAAAGGAGCACACTGGCATTATAAAGTTTTCATCATCTCATCACGCTCACCTGTTTCCATCAGCTGTTTACCATTTCAGATGATTCATTAGGATGCTTTGGAGTCAGATGTGTTTACCTGCCTACATGTTTACCTACCTGTAAATTGGTCCAAAAAGTATCTGTGACACCATCAAAGTCTTCAGTATAGTTGTGCATTGGTCCTCCATAATTGCAGCATTTACTAAAGATGAAGATCACATGGGGATAAAGCAGAGCCAGACATTATGACCAAAATGCCAAATTTTGACATTTTTCCTATTTTTGACAGAATAGTTTGGTATTTGGCTTTTTTACATGGTGATGTAATACCTGTTAAATATCTTGTTTGCATTGCCATAGCAAAGCTTGCATTCAAAATGGTGTATTCTAACCCAGTTTCTGTTGCAAATGTCTTTTATCATTTCCTGGAATGGGATTTTTTTACCATTCAATAAAAAAATCATAATGAAATACTGTAAAAAATAAAAACATAAATCTCCCACAGCAAATAGAGGGACTGAGATCCATAAGAGTGCTTTTATCCAGTGCCCCTTTGCATGCCATGAGTACATTTTTAATGTGGGTGATCCAGTTTTACTTGGACCTAGCAGCATTAGTGCCATGGTCTTTCCACAGAGCTGGACAAGACCACAAGAAGAGCAGGATTTGTGTGTTTTTATCATTGGTGGTGACGCTGCAGCAACTGTCCTTTGTGAGATTTGTATTTGATGCCCCAGCTCAGCTGCGGCGAATGCACAAAGACCTGCGGCTGTCTTTGAAGTAGACTCGCTACTGCCCTCAAAATTTGAGATAAATGACAGGAGTGGAGGGGGAAAGTGACACTGCCCCAGCTTTCTTTTTCCAGTGACTGCTACGCTTTAACCTCAGCAGAGTATTTTTTGAGTTGATACATATCACTTGTCATTTATAGGTGGTAGATACAAAATCCCAGGAGACAGAGGTGGCATACTGCATATAAACTACTCCATTCTCCAGTGTGTTTAGTGTCTCCGTATTGGAGGATCAGGATTACTGCATTTTCAGCTTCCTACACGGAGCCTGCACTGCACAGTTGATATCAGCAATTTGTGTTAACAATCCAAACTCACTTAGATACACAGGAGTAAATAATTCTGCAATAGATTTTATGAAAACTGCACATCTACCTAGCAGATCCTAGGAAGGCATCAAAACATGAAGGCAGAAAAGTATCTGCATACTGAATACTGGTTCCTTATTAAATAAGGAGCATTTCGACCAGGGTGGTTCTTCCTCAGGCAAATATTGGCAGTGTGGAAAACAAGGCGTATAAATACATGCAAAAGGCCCATGACACCTATTACTGGGTGCAATATTCCACAAAGAAAAGTGGTTCCTCATCAATAAACCCACAAATATAAAGCACAGAATACACGACATATTAACATACTCATGCAAAAGTGTATATACAATTAAAATATATATACGAAAATTTACAAAAATACAAACATCTTTTGCTGTTGACCTCCAGTATAAGGAAAATGTGAACAATGACAAGGCAGGCCCCCCACATAATATAGGAGAATAAGAAAAGTTTATAAGAAAGGTTAGCTACCTCCTCACTGAACCAGTGCTGCAATTTGGTTACAAATTTGTTATTAAATGCACTATTCATTATGTAAATGGTTCAATACTGTCAATCAACACCATAGGAAACAAATAAGGTGTTGGCTAAAAACTGTTGGTGTTTCTTTCATTTTTGTCATTATAATTCTCAAGAGGGAGAGGGCCAAATGTCCTGCTGCCTTCTCATTTCTGCTACCAGCTGTTTTATTGACTAGATTCCCATCACCTAGGCAGTGCTAACTGGACCCTCTCACTTTTTTTTCCCCCTTACCTAGCAAATATTCAAAATATAAAATGTGGTATAACAATTGGGCATGTCTGTCCTTTGTCTGCCTACATTTTGGATGGCAACAAGCCAGATTTGCTGTTAGTGTAAATCTAACTTATAATTTTCATGGGTCTATTGCTAATCAATAGACACAAGTATTTGTTCGTTCACAGTTGGGAAATTCAAAAGATATGAGTCCCTAGCAGGGAAAAGAATAATAAAACTGGACTAACACCATCTTTAATGTAGGGACAAACATAATAACCGCTGTGGATGTCTGAGCAGTGTCTGTGTTTTTGTACTGTATTGTGTGTCTGTCCCAGGTCTGTTCCACAGAGCCATCATCCAGAGCGGCTCAGCCCTGTCCAGCTGGGCTGTCAACTACCAGCCAGTCAAGTACACTCGCATGCTGGCCGAGAGGGTTGGCTGCAACGTACTGGACACTGTCGACATGGTTTCCTGCCTGCAGAAGAAGAGCGCTAAGGAGCTGGTGGAGCAAGATATCCAGCCAGCCCGCTACCGTGTGGCTTTCGGCCCGGTCATTGATGGAGACGTCATCCCGGACGACCCAGAGATCCTGATGGAGCAGGGCGAGTTCCTCAACTATGATATCATGCTGGGCGTTAATCAAGGCGAAGGGCTGCGCTTCGTGGAGAACGTGATGGATCTGGAAGACGGCGTGTCTGGCAGCGACTTCGACTTTGCTGTGTCAGACTTTGTGGACAGCCTGTATGGGTATCCAGAGGGGAAGGACACACTGAGGGAGACAATTAAATTCATGTACACAGACTGGGCTGACAAGGACAACCCGGAGACGAGGAGGAAGACCCTGGTGGCTCTGTTCACCGACCACCAATGGGTCGAGCCGTCAGTGGTGACAGCTGACCTTCACGCCCGCTACGGCTCACCCACCTACTTCTACGCCTTCTACCACCACTGCCAGAGCCTAATGAAGCCTGTGTGGTCTGACTCAGCCCATGGAGATGAGGTGCCTTACGTGTTTGGCATCCCCATGGTGGGCCCAACCGACTTGTTCCCTTGCAACTTCTCCAGGAATGACATCATGCTCAGCGCCGTCGTCATGACTTATTGGACCAACTTTGCCAAGAGTGGGTGAGTACCAGAGGATCCGTGGCAGTTTTGGACAGGGACAAACCGGTCCCTCGAAAAGAAAACCAAACACGAGTTTGGCATATTTACTTAAAGTTGCAGTGAGTTGGCTTGTCATTTATTTTCTCATTTTGCATCCCTGTCTTGGCTCAGAATGGCAATATACAGTGTTAGGGATGAGAAGTATGGAAGGACCCTTGTCCCACAGGGACAGATCTACAGAGACAGGTCTTCAGCAATACATCTTGGTCTGGTTCCCCTTACTTTACATCAACGTCACCATGGAGCTAAAGACTTCAGCTCGATATTTTAATGACTGTAGAGAACACTCTAACTGTATACAGGCCCCAAATGATCAAAACTCTGAAGATTTTAATTGTGCAGACACACCAAAAGAGGAAACTCTATATGCACACCAACTTATTATTTTCAAAAATGAAAAATATTCTTTCCCTCGGTTATTGAACTACATCAAGGAGTGAGTCTGTTCACAGATGTGCCTTGTTCAGGCTACTGTAGAAACCCTCTCTCCCCACATGGCTGACAAAGTTTCACCACTCTTGGCCATGTTTCCTGATGTGAACTGATGGATCTTCACTGAACTTTGAAGATCCATCACTTCACATAAACTTCACAGAAATTTTGAAGACAGTTCTTGGATATTTCAGAAAAAGCTTATCTTAAAGAGAAAATTTCAAGAGGCACTTGAAGATCTACTTCACCCTGCTTCAGCATGAGCTGTGATTTCAAGACAATTTGACAAAGTCTAAAAAGTCTAAAAATCCAAATCTATCTATCTATCCATCTATCCATCTATCTATCTATCTATCTATCTATCTATCTATATATCTATATTTTTGATTATCATTAGAAGAAGTGGCAATTAATTTTCAGCATCTCTATGACTGAAGAGTTCCATGTTCCAACAAATAAGAGTCTGATGTGAAGCAGATGATACTGGCACTGCATGGAAATGAATCACGTTGAAAGGGCAATAGGGTGAAACTCAATTCAGCGCTCTCTCAGCCATATTTTGCTTTTTAGTTTGTCACGTAGAAGCACACATACAGTTTATATTAGTGTAGAATAAAAGCAACCCAAGCAATTTGCGTTGTAGTGGAACATGCCGCCGCACCCCTGCTGCAGTTATCATGAATACTGAATGAGCAGACAAACCCCCAATGAGCCCTTTGTGAATGGTGACCCCAGCAGTAGGAGGAAGCTCAGCACGGGTCACTGTGGGCTGCTGGTTGGTGTGTAGGAACGAGGGAATGCTGAGCCCTTGAGGAGAGACGGTGACATTGCATTCTTGACCTCTGTTTTTCTCTTATGTTTGTGAAATGCTTTGTAACAATACTATTTATAATATTTGAAATATTTATAACATTTTGTATTATTATTATTATTGTTTAGAGAACAGGCCTGGTTTTTCCATCTGCAACTGGAGTGGCAGCGTTGCCTTTACAATACCGACTTTCTTAGAACAAAATATGTTTATTATGACCAGAGTTTTCTTTCTGTTTTGTGTCTGTAGGGATCCTAACAAGCCAGTGCCGCAGGACACCAAGTTCATCCACACCAAGGCCAACCGTTTTGAGGAGGTGGCCTGGTCCAAGTACGACCCCTACGACCAGCTCTATCTGCACATTGGCCTGAAGCCTCGAATCCGAGATCATTACCGCGCCACCAAGGTGGCCTTCTGGAAACACCTGGTACCCCATCTGTACAACCTCCACGACATGTTCCACTACTCTTCCACCACCACCAAGGTCACGCCGCTGGATTCCACCCAGTCCAACGGGAAGGGTAAGTCATCCAGCACCAGCCGGCCTCCTCTGTCCACTGCCCACAACGACGGGGACGGAGGCAGGGAGATGGGCCCTCTGATCATGCCGAACCCGAGAGATTACTCCACCGAGCTCAGCGTCACCATCGCCGTGGGCGCCTCGCTGCTCTTCCTCAACGTGCTGGCCTTCGCCGCGCTCTACTACCGGAAGGACAAGCGCAGTCGGCAGGACGCGTCCCAGCAGCTCAGCCCCCAGCGCGAGAGCAAGGGCAACAGCGCCAGCCACACCACCACCATCGACGAGAGCGTGTCCCAGCAAATGAACCAGTGTGACGCCCTCCACAATCCCCTCCACGTCTCTCCCAGCTTGGAGTACTCACTCACCCTGCGTCGCTCGCCC
>OMKZ01004161.1:11868-22318 GCA_900302535.1 Neoniphon sammara
TTTTTTTTTTTTTTTTTATAACTCAAATATGTTAGAACTAAATACTGAAGATAAGCAAATGTGCCTGGTATTATAACTGTCAATTTTCATACTATGATATACCATGAAACCGGTATACCGTTGCGAACCTAGTCAGTACTTCCTATCTATGTGTGAGCGTTTCATGTGCATGGGTGTGTGTGTGTGTGTGTGTGTGTGTGATTAAGTCAAACACAGTGTCACATAATATTCACCTGGGCCATTTAGGTCCCTACATACAATAGAGGACAATTGCCTGATATCCACTTTGTAAATTATGCATCTGTATGCTTTCCTTTAATGCACCATTTATTTGGATCATTAATATGTAATTGCCTTTGCTTCAGTTGGGACATACACAGTAATATAATCACTAACATGTCTTCAGATGATAAGACAAAGAGTCATTACCATCATGAATATCTTCTATGTAATGTCATTTTTGTTCGGCGTGAGAGTATTCTGTCCACCTAACACAAGCTGCTCATTATTTTGGTTTGTGGGGTTCCTGACATTTTCATGTAGTATTTGCACAATCTTTCAAGAGCTTGGGAGCGCCAAGCAGATATTGATCATTTGACACGTGCTTAATGTGTGCTCATTAAGAGCAAACAAGGACTTAATTAAAGCTCAGATATCTTCTTTTGCAGATACAGTATGAGCGGAGGCAATCTCATTTAATCACCCATCAGAAAATTCATTAATACTACGGAATGGCTATCACTGAAGTCCAGAAAGATGTCTTAACAATACTTGTAATCTGACCACTAGCATCGGATTTTCTGTAGGTTGACTGCCTTATATAGGGGGGCGACTCTATTAACTTTAATATTGGTCACTGCATATATAAGCGTCCCAGAAATCCTTAATAAATAGCACTCAAGTGGCAGATCTGACACCCCGCAGTTATACATGCCCACACATAATGACTTCATCAGGCCCCCTCATCTGCATACAATCAAACTGTGCAGTGAGCCATTAAGGAGGACAAGGTGGAACACATATGAAGAGTCTGTATTGTCTTATTAAACAGCAAAAGGGCAGGAAATTAATCAGTCAGTCATGAGCAGATGCCTGTTGGTGGAAAAACCTTCTGACTGCTGGCAAATTCTCTCAGGTTGAGGTCAGATCTCTATCTGGGCACCTCGGGCTGTAGCTGGGTGCTCTGGACACCTATAATGATTCAGTTAAATAAAAGAAAATTAAAACTGAACTTTCCCCGTCAAAAGTAGGTAGATCATTTGCTCCTAAAAGAAAAACAGACTCATTATTTTGATGAGAAACAGCTGGTGTGCTGCCAATTAGGCAGTGAATTTACATTATTAGTAACTGAAATTTGCTACTGGCAGTGATGGTTTTTGTGCATGTGTTCAGAAAGAAAATTGGCTCTCAACAGACAGGCTTCCCTTTCCGCTCTTTATCAGAGAGAGATATGACTTTGGCAAAAGTTAGGGATAGATGCATAACAAAACAATGCGTCCGCGAAAAAAAAGTGGCATCAAAACGCTGCCAATTCAACATGGCAGATGGAGTGAAAAATGTGGGATCTGATTGTGTTCTTTAGAGGCTCAGGACCATGTGATATCCAGTTTTTCAAATCAATAAATCATCAAAGTTTTATTGCACAGATGGTATTTTCTCTCCATTCAAAGTAGATAATAAAGTGCAATGAATACTTAAAGTGAAAGCTGACACCCCAAAGTTTAATGCCATCAAATGCATGTCAAGGCCTAAGTGGTCTGGAATGAACTCTCATTAAACCTTGGAAAGTTAGTTTGCTAATAATAACAAGTGAGTGTCTCAAAAGCTAAATGAAAAATGAGACCTTCTGACCTTTTCACAACATGGATCTTAATATTGGTGATTTAAAATTCAGAGGACATTTTCACTCTTTAGGGGAGGTCAGGGAGGTGAGAGGGATTGTGAATAGGAAGGTATTTGAAATGATAATTTTATGTGCCAAAACATATTTTTTTGTCATTTAAATTTCTGACCAAGATAAACTTTGCTTTATTAACATTCAGCCAGTGTTACAAAGTGATAAGCATATTTTTCAACATGTTTCACATGCCAAAATAAGCTCTGTATTGTGCATATTTCTTATCAGATATTCTAACAGCAACACAACACAAACAGACACACAGTGAAATCCCTTTGTTAGTCCTTGGTCTCCTTTTGGGAAGTAGCTGACCTTTTTGAAGCAGAGTTAGGAAACAGAGAGTGATGATATTATCAAAGATTATAAAAAATACACCACCAGGCAATGGGTGATTTCCACAAACACATTATTCTGATTGTACACACACACAATGTCACTTTCATGGCTGCCTACATTCATGGATCACTCAAAGTTAAGGTTGCCTGTCCCAAAAGCAACTGGCAGACAATATTATGTATTCATTTATTTAGTTATTTATTAGCCTAAAAAAGTGATACACACCTCCTTAAATTAGTGGTTCTGGGACTCAGTACCGGGGGTGGCAAGATAATTGTAAGGGGGTCATGTGATGTTTTGGGAATAACATGTTTAAAGTATTCAAATTCATCACCCTGTGTATTTTTCTTGATTTCCCTGTAATTTATGCATCTTTTCTTGGCAAATACTGACCATTTTTCAGCCACTAGGCCTCCTTTGATGATAACCAAATGAAACAATCTGAAAAGGGAAAATCATTCTTTGACCTAAAAGGTTGAGATCCACATAAACAGCTTAGGTTTTACCTTACTGCTGTATGAGAGTTAAAGTTGTGCTATGTAGCTCTTATTAAGCCATTATAAATGTGTCTAGAATTGGTTTACTGACTTTGCTGAGTTTAGTGTTTATCAAAATGTTTATATAAAATATTTTGTCATTGTTCCCAGCAAAAATTTTGATGCTGAATGTACGTCAATGTATGTACATTCAGCATACATACAATCAAGGTTCTGAATGTACATCAGTCTGCACCAACACCGGAAACACATCTAAATGTTCTGCCAAGTTGAAAATTGAGCAAACATCAGGAATCGTCCATGTGCCATAATACCATAATGTGAAAATTGTGTAGTTGTTTGGGTTGAATTTAGCCACCTCCTAAATATTACTGTCACTATCAGATGCTTGATTATGGCTGTGCAATACAAAACAATTAATGGGCGCCTTTGAAAATTTGTTATTCTCTGTTTGTCTAATCAATTTGCATGTGTCTCTGACCATGGACACAGTGGAAAGTATTTTATTGACTTACCATGTAAGTCCCAATGTCTCCTAAGCACACAAATGCTTAAATGTTTATATAAGATGTCATTAACAACAAAGATACTATGACTCTTGTGCTGTGCTGTGCTGTGCTGTGCTAAGAGAACAAATGATCACCAGCACTATACAGGTGGTAAACAGCAGGGCAGCCTACATAATAAGTGTTAGAGTACTACATTACCACCACACTGGGTAACAAAAGCCTTAGTGGATTTCAAGCAGTAGAATACTTTTCTGTGTGGTAACAGATGCCACACTGGAAAAAAAAATATCCCACTTTCTTTCACTCTTTAAGAACTCATGAGTTAACAAGAAGCCACACAGTAGAACACAGACCTCCTCCATGTCAAAGGTAGAAATTACAGCCCTATTTGTGCTAAGCCCCACCCCCTTTCAGCAATGTAGATGTCATAAGTCACACAACTTCTGGTCAATCAGTGTGGAAAGCTGGTATTTTGTGGATGGCCCAAAAAGTTAACCACTTATTTGCTGGCCCATGACCAACCTTCCCACCAGGTTTAGTGCAAATCCAACTTTTACTTTTTGACTTATCCTGCTGACAGACAAACAGACAGACAGAAAGACAGGAGCAATAATATGAGACTTAATGCCTCTCATCTCCTTATGTGAGACACTGTTTCTATAAAGACATGATGATGTGGCAAACAACAGTTGTATAACATGGGCAACGACATTATTTGCAGTTGTTGATGTACCGTAAACCTTTTGGTAACAATGCTATACGGTAAACAAAACCTAAAAAGTGAAAAGTAAATAACTGTAGAAGAAGGCTTGAACAAAGAAATTAGACAACTTAACACTATGTGGAAGAGCTCCACCCACCCACTTCCTACACATAGTTGGTAGAAACACCAGACTTTTTTGTCCCCCGTCAAACCATTTGAAGTTGTGCTCAAACTGAAAACATAAAAAAATGACACCAATTTTGCAGTCCTTTGTTTCTGATAGGAACACTTAGCAGTGAATTAAATTTTGACCTGGAAGTATTATATCCCTATTTTGAACAACATGCTGCTTTAAGTTAGAAGCTGCCTTGGGCATTTCTAAGCAAGAGACTTTAATTAAAAAAGACTTCTTTCCACTGATGATTTCATTGCATGGTAGTCAGAGGAACTAAGCTGCTTTAATAACTACACTAAACTACCTTAAAAAAATATTCAGTAATGAAAAATAATTGTGAATAGGTATTCCATATTTACAAAATAGAAGGTCAAAGATGAAACATTCTTTAAAGCAATGCTTTAATGCTTTAATGCCCTGCAGTTAAGAACACCCACCTGTTCTTACAGCTGAATTCTTAAAATGTCTTGTTTAACCAAACACAGGAAAGTGCACAAGAAAGACAGACCTACAAGGTTGAAACTGGTACTTATGACAGAAACCCTTGTCAGTAAATGATACTAACCTTATACTGTGTTTCTCAGCACAAGCTACCCCCTCATGTTGTTATGTACAAACAAACAGGTAGCAAAAAGGTAATGAACTAATTACAAAACCATGTAATGGGTATTTATTTATTTATTTGTCTATCAATGCAATGCATACAGCAACCTTTTTCAAACTGGATGCTGTATTCTGAACCAGGTCTCAAGTGTTTTGGACAGAAGTGGATGCTCTGCTTTTTTGAAGCTCATCAAACTTAAATACAATATATAAGTAAGAAGAGGGTGTTGTAAATTTAACAGAATATACCAACCACACTCTAAATTTGAAGCCATGCAAGGGGAACTCTTTTCTTTTCTTCTCTTTTTTTCTTTTTAATTAACAATGCATGCAGCCACCTTAAGCATCATTCTGCTTTTTCAAAGTGGACCGTTTATTTTGAACAAAATCCCAAATCTTTTCCCAAAACTATCTTTTTGCAGCCTTCACACTCCAATTTTGAAGTCAGACATCCTTTCAAAATGTGAGGCTTGAAATGTCTGATTACAGCAAGGACCTCCTTCTTTGACCATGGCCTCTTTTCATCTTTGAGCTCTCAGGTGCACCAAAAACGAGGGGCTTTAAGGGGTTCTTCAGCAAAATGAGGAACAGATTAATTTTATAATAGTTAAATTCACCTGAAATTGCTACAAAATACAAAGTTGTATCAGTGATTATTTTAACATTATGCTTTTATCTCCCCACTTTGAATAATTTTCAGTGTTCAAGAATGGCACCTAAACAATTTAATACTTAATGCAAAGGAAACTATCTTTACCTGTCAGGGTCCCTAAATCACTTACAGCTTAATGAAAGTCAGCTTGGGGGTCCGAAACATTAAACTTTCAAATATAAGCTTTTGTTTTCTGAAATGTGCAGATACAGAATTTCATAGAGTAGACCTGGTCAGGCTTAAACTGAGCTGTAGAAAATATTACTCATTATTACTCATTACTCTTTCCTGCTTTCCTATATATGGCTTTTCCTATATGCATTTCTACCATTATAAACCATCATTCAACTATCTCAATATTTGCTCTAAATATAACAAGAGTTGAACCTTTGAGAAAGAGAAAAGTGTCTTAGTTATGTCAAAAAACAAAACAGCAACTGTGTAAAATCATCTGTAGGTATTACATAATCATGGATAGAGCGCAGAGATCATGTGCTATGACTCATCTATTGAAAAACAAGCGAAGGACACCTTTAGCAATTGATCCTTGGGTTTCTAGGCAGCTGTTACAGGGCTCTGTATAAGTCATCCTCTGGCTGAATGAGGAGGAGTTATACAGCCCAGAGGATAATTTAAGAGGGATGCAGAAGTTGACAAAAGAGTAATTCAGCAGTCAAGACTGACTTTATTATCTCCCAAAGACCTTCAAGAACACCTGATAAATGTGAAATGAAATGAAATATATTTGGATAATTAGAAATAAAGATAGAAATCACACAATTTTGTAGAGATCTAGATTACTGTAGTTCCTATACAAAAACACTAATGAGGTTTCTGATATCCCTGAAAAAAATGTATTACTTAAATGACTCTGACACAGGTTTAAAGACAAAGGTTACTGCCATTATTAAATTATAAAAATGACACATTTTCATGCCCTGTGATAATAGATGTAGATAATGTTTCACATACAGCTTTCAGATCATAATACATTAATTCATCTGAATGTTCTATGAATTTTGGATACATTATATTCCACACACAATGGATGAAGGTTATTTAAATTGTATAATGGATTGCTCTACAGATTGTAATTATAATGAGATGTTCAAAGATCTGTTATAGGTTATATTTTCAAAGTAACCTTCCCACAGTATGCCAGCGCTCCTAGGAACTGTTAAGACGACCAGGGACGGTCATAGATCCACTGGATGGGTCTGATGCAGCTATAACTTTTGGTTACTTACTGTGCATCAATAGCCAGAGAGCTCCATAAAATGTACATCAGATGTGCTTCTTCGTATGACCTTCTGACTAGGTGCTCTGCCAAGACCTATAAACTGACTTACAAAAAGGAAGAAAGAAAGAAAGAAAGAAATTAAAAATATGGATTGAAATGCTCTGGTGAAGGTTTATGCCAAAATTAGTAGCCTGATATGGCCATCGGCAAAAACGTGATACAACTTTCATCTTTTACCATCACTGTCACGTGTTCGGTGGATTTTTTTTGGACCTCCATAAAACATACTTTTGTGCAGAAAAGCGACATGCCGGTGGTTAGATATAGGAAACTGGTGCCAATTTTAAACTAAATCCTGATTGGTTTGAGCTGAAAATCGCAATAACACACTGGACAGTGTTTCATCAAGGCATCAAGGCTCATCAGATTTGCTTGTGCAGCTCTGTCTAATCACTGAGGTCTAGCCGCTTACAGTGACACAGACAGTTGTCAAATTTGATATTGACTGTTCACATTTTGTGCATCTCCAGGCACACAGTAATATTCGGTGTATTCATTCTCCGCTCCTTTTCGCGATGATGGATCACCTTTCTCCAGCAGTGTGTGCACAGAAGCTGTTTTATTAGTTTTAGGAACACAATAGAAGAGACTGGGGACTGCAAACAACACAGAGAAGTAAACCCTGTACGTGACAGTCATCAGTTTATTTTCTGTTAGTGCGAAGCAATGTTGGCAGTGAGCCCAAGGTAAAATTATATGATTTCTGTCCTGTACTATTATGGGTTATCTGGCTCCATTTCTCAGGGCAGTCTCCCAGTGCAGCCATATCATATTCATAATGAATTGTTATGTCTTTACTTTTTGATTAGTGGCATAGCTGTTGTGCTTAACTAAGTGTTTCTGATGCACATTTCAAGTAGTGTTGCCATAAAGTGTCTTCAAAACAATCAATACAAAATTGGTATTCAAAATAAAATGTACATAATGAAAGATTAAATATACAGAATGAAAGAAGTCAGCAAAGACACAACCCCCTTTTG
Organism: Neoniphon sammara; assembly: GCA_900302535.1. NCBI lineage: Eukaryota > Metazoa > Chordata > Actinopteri > Holocentriformes > Holocentridae > Neoniphon > Neoniphon sammara. The sequence continues at coordinate 19,521 of OMKZ01004161.1, forward strand.
AACCCCTTTTTTTATTTTCCATTTCTAATGGAGCAGTATTAGTGTGGCATCAATAGTAGTCGATGTTCACTGACATGAATGAAACTGTTTTAGGACAAAGGCAAAACATATATGATATGAATTCTGCCCACTTGTCCCAAGCTAAAATAATCTAAATAAAATAATCTCATCAGACTTTCATTAAAATCCATTCAGAGATCACTAGTATGATGAATATCATGATGAATTTGTATGAGCCACTATGTACACTGACCTATACACAACATGGAGACACAGGTTGTAGCCACATAAGATGGTTTGTTACAAAAGAAGACAGTCCTTTGTCCCTCCTTTTTGACATAAGAGTGGTAGGATGTGCATCAAAGAGTTCAAGAAGGCTACATGTGAAGGATGCATCTATCTTTCACAATACAGTGTCTCTTTTGGTTTTCATTGGAGGAATGGGTATCTTGACAACTTGATGTGCCTGCAATAATTCTCTGAAATTGTCCTTTTGGATTACATCCCAAGAGTGAAACCCAGTAAAGCCTGAACTACATTAAAACTGGGCTTTAACCCCTTGGCACTGCTTCAGGTTGTGCAATAGCTAATCATTCTGAGTGCTTAAGAGTTTATTAGGATGTCTCTGTACTAAGAATAACATGAGGGGGCATTTTTATGAGCAAGGCCAATATCCCAGCAACTTCTCCCTTGCATGTCAATGTTACCCCTTGGTGTCTTTGCACATATGAATAACTAATATCAGCATATGAAATTTTGCCATATCAGTTAGAATTTTAAAGAATTTCCCCACTTTCACAGCTGTTGTGCCAGTGTCACTCATGTGTCCTCAGCTAGCCACTATAGCACCCTAGGAAAAATGGGTGCCCAGACAAGGCAATTTGACTCTCAGTGATTGTAACTTTAGTAATGAATAATAACAAGGCTTATGGTGGTGTCAATATTGAAACTTCATAATAACAGAAACTGGCAGGCTGTACTAGCATATTAGTCAGGCTGGCAAAAAATATATATTTTCATAAGCTCTTGGGCAGATCAGCATGCTAACCAACTAGCAGCACTCAGCTACCCAGCATCAAACGCCGGAAAAAAATGGAGGAGGTAATATTATCTCAAATTGTTTAATCTTCATAAATGTAATGCTATCTATTGTTTATGTTGGCTACATTAGCTACGTTTTCAGGCTGCATGATTGCAGCAGAGTTAGCTACGAGGTATGGCATTATTTGCCAACAATTTTTTTGATGCTTGAATCTAAATTCTTCTGTATGTGCACATTGGCTCTCACTACCAAAAGAGCCTGAATTTCATCAGATGCCTGATGAGTACTGATTTCTGCCATGGTAATGGTAATAAAACACAGAAAGTAAAAACAAACTTAACAATACCCTGCTACACTGACATAAACCGAGCAGCTACATATGCTGATACCATACATAGCAACACCATAGCAACAAGCAAAGCCTTGCTAGTCCCATGTATAGTGGAAATGTATTCAGGCCAAACTGGGCTCAGCCCTGCAGGGCCTTGCACGGCGCAGGTCTGACAGTGGAAATGAAGAAGAGGTGTTTATTCACTGAAAGCTACACCATTTATAGATAACAGTGAGACATTTTTTAGAGAAATTTTCAAAGTGACATCAAGTTATGTTTTGTTATTGTGCACATCATATTTTGTGTGGAATGAAGGTGTGTTTTCAGAAATTGCATGCTGTTTGTTATTAGGCATCAGCCCATTTCTGCCTATGTAAAGCAATCATGCAGCAGAAATTTTTATCTGTAATGATTATATGTCGTGAGTATTTTGTGTTTTTCACATGACAAACTAGGACCGTCTAATGGGCTGATGACTAGAGCATGCTTACCCTCTACAGATATCTGATCATGTGTGCAGGTACTGGCTCATAAATGTTGTTTACAACACTTTGTGAGACGAGTTGGATCATATATTGTAGATATAGTTTGCAGTGATGGGATTCATCTCATGGACATATCAGCCAGTATATTCAACCCGCTGGAGAAAACAAGGTAAGTTGAATAGCTTGTGTAGCCTGTTTGTGCTCTGTGTGTCTATCTGTCTCAGGCCTTGCTTTTGCTGCCAGACCTAAACTACTGATAGGGGCTACACTGCTTGCTTTTTAAGTATCAACAGGAGCCAGCAGGTAATACGATTAAAATAGTTATCTACCATAGCACTAATACAATTTCTGAGTCCTCAAGCTCACTCTACACAACAGGCTTGTTTTTGATTTGGTAGATCTTGTATCTTATTCGTTAATGTTTCCTATTCTGATTTATAAGTCACTAGTCTTGGGAGCCACATGGTTATATTTTAGTGGAAAACCTTCCCAGAGTGAAGCCTTTGAGAGGAACTTTGATTTGAACTGTCAGTTTTTAATCACATAGCTCTTCAGAGGGCGCTCTGTTCTGCAGCAGAGAAGTTATGGAGCTTTATAAAAAATGTTCATCTTCCCAGCGTAGCTCTTTTCTCAGGTCTTTACTGGCTGTTGAGGACCAAATCACACCCATGACATTCGGTGCAATGTAAGGTTGCTCTCTGTCATTTTCTATTGCGTAAATGGTGTTCATTCAGTATATTTCATGGCATGTTCTCAGGATTAAATAAACTTGGATGAATGAGAAAATTGTGCTGTTCTTTTTCATCAATGCACCAGTCCCTTTATGAAATCATTACTTTGCCACCATAACACTGTCAGAACTTCTCACAGTGACATTTTCAAGTCTTAAAACATATGAACTGTATATTGAATGGAGAGAGTAAGGGATATCTTTTATGTA
>OMKZ01004164.1:7595-30331 GCA_900302535.1 Neoniphon sammara
ATGCTTAAAACCGAACAAGAGTCAATTCAGTTCAATTCAATCCTAAATAAATTTTACAGAATATAGCCTACAGTCCATTAAATTTGATAATCCACACAGATTAATGCTCAGATTTTCTACTATTTATTAGATCTACTACCCTCTACTGGGGCACGGAGTGAACGCAGATCCAAGTCTCTTGTTACATGAATTCATAAAGGTAAAACCATCAAAACCAACTCAAAAACATGAAATCTAAAAATGCATTAGATTAATAATACATTTAAGATCACAAACACTGTGCAAAGCGAGTTTTGTTTTGTGAGCCGGCATGGTTGAACACAAAGTGGAACCAATTTCTCCCGATATCCTGGTTCCCTATCGGTATGTTTTTGTTGTCCCACCAGCACAGGATTTGCAGTTGGACTGGTTACAGCGCACATTCAGCCACAGTCTAATTATTCAACAGATTCCCATAAATTCAGTGCTGTTAACTGAACACATGCTACCAGACTGTGAGCAAAGGTTTGAAACCTCAATTCAGTTATTTTACCTTCTTAAAATATTCGCCCACAAATGATAATGTTCCCTCTTTCTGGACGTCTGCACGTCTCGGAAAAGTATGAAAATGAATCCACATTATCTGTTGTCAGGGCGTTTAAAGGTCTTCATTACAATTTTATAAAGTTAGCATTTAAAGAGTTAAAATCGCTTCTAGGGGTCTTAAAAGTTTGGTCGTTTGCTATTTGCGATTTATTTGTCAGTTGAGAATTGAAGCCAGATACAGCCGCTTTATATCAGCCGCCAGATTGCTCTTCACACTATAAATGCTTTTAAAAGTGTCTGTTAAAATATTATATTGAGACTGATGTTGCTTGCTGTCATCCTGACTGTAAACACAGAGTAACGTTAGCCTAGTAATGTTACCGTAGGTCTCCTTTATTTTATTCAAAATCCTGATCAAACTCATTTGACTCTAATATCTGGCAATTGTTGTATTCATAGATGAATTATCGACTGTTTCCCCCGACTACCAACCGATTATGTGACAGGATGCTATAACATATTGTCAATTTCATTTAAATCATTTAACTAACTTTCATTTAAATTTTCTAACTCCCTCACTCCCTCACTGACGCAAAGAAAGAACATAACGGCTGTAACGTTAAACGTCTCTCTTCTGTCTGGTAGCTGCTGTTACCCTTACTACTAGTAAATACTATAATTTTATAGCACATTTCTTAACAGGTTATGATACTGTAAAATTAAAGGAAGGACATAAGTAGGTGCTACTTAGTAGTATACTCATGTTATCAACTATCATTACAGCCCTGGTTTAAGCTCTGAATTGATAAAATGCAAATGTGATATCAGATTTCCATGATATGTAATTCAATAGATCCCCAATTTAAGGCAGCATCAGCTCAAAATAATCTTACAATACAGTTATTTTGTATTTTTAGTGAATGGGATCTAGGCCAAGTTGTCTATCTTGTCAGAGTAAACGAAAAATTCCACCCATTTATGTCAGGGATTAGAATTTAAAGAAAAAATCCTGTGCAAAGTTCAAAACCCTTTTGGCTAAATTGCATCAATGGCAAATGTTTATTCACGTTTGGGTATTATATCTTCCTCAGACTTTGTATTTAACTGGTTTGGTATTAAACAGTACCTTCCATTCAGATAAGTCAGCCTTAAGCCAACAAAACTGAGACCATGTGCCTTCAGTACATGATATGCTTGCTCATTTGCATATGGCATTGGAGTTGAGTTTCTGATAAAATCGTTATGTTCTTTCCACTCCTACATGTGAAAATGCAGGAGGTGTAGCTGCTTTCAGTGGAGGTGCTCCTACCCCATTTCCCTAATGACTTCCATAATAAAATTTGACAAGAGAAACTTTAACTCTCCCCAAATCCCAAATAATTAGATTGTGCAAATTTAATCACTTGAGGTTATTTAAAATATGCATAAAGTCAAAGGTTGCATAAACATTTCAGTTGTTTATGTGTTTCAGATTGGAGTTAATGGTCTGTGCTGCATTTCTTATGGTTTTAGCTGTTTTGGTTGTGTTACTCACTGTTTTTCCACTCACCAGCCATTGCTTTCAACAAAATACAAACCCAGAATAGTTTGTCTTTTCTCTCACTGCTGGAGTGCACTAATAGGAGTATACACAGGGTTACCGCCGCCTCGCCCCAGGTGATTACCTCAGGCACTTCACATACTTGTGAGTGGTCATTCAGTTTTGTTGTTGGGTGCTTTGCTCAAAGTTCAAAAGGCTGTGTTATGCACTCGAAAGTTGGCTGCCTCATAGTTTGGCATCTTGTCTGGCGATACAGAGCGTCCAAACACCGATGTCACATGGAACCTGAATTGGCGGCAACAACAGCATGTGACAGTGTGAGCTTGCAGAGTCTCGCGCATTGTCATTGTGCATGTGTCATGTCCACAATTCTGGCGCAAGAATGTCCTCACCTGCTCTTTGTGATTGCCAATTTGGAAATTATGTTTATACACCTGCTCCATTGCAGCGGCGAGTCTCTCAGTGATGGAAAAAGCATGTATTTATTGCAGCACTACCGATGACAGGCAATTTGAGAAAATTGGCAGATCAGTGACCTCATGACAGTCTGAACACTGGATGAGTGAATAAATTACCTATGAAAATTGAGGATTTGGTGAAGTTAGTCCTCTCTGAACATTGTGTATGGAAATTGAGATTAATCCACAAGTGCTCCATCATCAGAGCTTCAGTCTGAACAAGTGTTGGACTAACTCACCTTCACTGTCTTTTCACAGCACAGATAAAGACCTCATCAATGGCTGTGCTGTGGTCAAAGATCGCAGCTGTTTTGCCTCTTAATGAGGCACAGTTTCCACTTCAATTCACGGACAAAGTGGAGTCAAGCGTGGTGGATGTGCTGAAGCGATCCAGGCAGCAGCTATACAGTGACACTACAAGCGCCGGCCGTATGCTTAATGCTCAGATCGTCTTGGACGTTTCATGGGAGAAACTCAACACAGGAACATGGCGCCATGTGGACAAAGAATGGAGACGTGTTTACTCCTACGGCTGTCTGTTCAAAGTGGCGGCGCTGTGTCGTGAAGATCCATCGCCGGAAATGATCCAGCAGGCCATCAGGACTTGTGACATGGGCTTACTCATGGGTGCAGCCATCATGGACAATATTCTTCAAGTCCTTGTCCAGATTCTTCAGGCTGAAGTCAGGAAAGCCACAACAGGGGAGCATCAGACTGAACACTTTCCTTCCAAGGTCAGCTTTCATCCCATGTAATTTTTTTTGATAGAGTCACCTTAGTACCTCTTTTGTGCTCTCCCACAATAATGTAAAGGGCTTTAAATCCTGGTATCCCATGTAGGAAATCAAGCTTTCACCAGGTTTGGAAATGCAATACTTTGTAGAATTTGTGTAGCTTGCAACCTTATTTGTAATATTTTTTACCTAATATGCTTGACCATTTGTTTGTTGTCAAAGTTTAGAGAAATACTCATTTTAACACAGTGCACCGAGGGATTTAGTAAATTGCATTTAGGTGATGTATACACTGTTATTGCAACTATTACTGCTTCTACTACTGCTAATACTACTGCTGCAGCTTCTGCTACTGCTTGTACTACTACTAATAACAGTAAATGCTATAACTTTGTAGCAAATTTCTTAACAAAGTTACACAATACCATAAAAAAGGAAGGAAATAATCATATTGATAAAGTCCTCAGATATTCCAGATATTTGCACTGTTGACACCATGTCACCCTCCTTTGCAGAGCTGAGATAACACAAAGACAAGTAGCAGTCATTGTGAAATAGAAATAAAAAATACAGATGTAGATACAGATAATAACAATACAGGCTTAGAAAACTTGACTGACCGCACAGTACAGTGTTATCTTTTTGTTCCTGCCCTCCTTTCCTGCACTGTCTTCTAGCATCACTGAGGTGCTCATTCAACCATAGACAACTGTGGAAAGTTCTTTTTTTTTCCAATCTTTATCCACTGCAGCCAAGTGAGTAGTCTTGAAATTCTCCATTAGATTCCTTTTGATGCAATTTTCGCAACACAGAGAGATTATACACAGTGCAAATGAAGGCATTCTGAAAACTTGTAATGTCTTGCTCCCAAGGTTGTTGCCCTTTATCTTCCATTAGAAATCAAAAGATCAAATGTCACATCACTTTGTTTAGATGATATCAATATTGAGAGCTTGTGTTTGGGTTAGCAGGAATGAAATGTTTCAGGGTTTCATCTTCACCAGTAAGATAACAGAAAAGAAAGACCACAGTAAACCTATTTTAATGCGTACAGGAGGGGAACCATGACAAATTGTTTTCCTTTTGCCAAATTTTTTCCAGCATTGAAATTAATTTTTTTAATTGAATGGAGGAACTGACAATTTCTGTCTTGGCTTTGCTTCATCAACAGAAACTAAAGATGGAGTGCCCACATGTTCCTGTGATCAAGCAAACAATGGCAATTCCAAGAATAAAATGTCCCTCTCTGGAGAGCTTCAAGACAAATTACCTGCAGCCCCTGAAGCCAGTTGTTTTAGAGGGGATCATAGACCATTGGCCGGCTCTCAACGAGCACCCCTGGAGGTTTGTTTTTCCACATGCATCCCATTGGGTCGGCCTCAGAAATGTGACATAACGTTGACTACAGACCTTTGCCCAGTTATGGAATTTGGGATCCAGTGCATTTGCTCTATGAGGAAAATGAGTGGGGCTTTCACATAACCATCCCTGTCATAGTCTGTGATTTAAGCTGGTGTTTAAAACTTAGACGTTTTTATCTTATCTTTTATCTTTCTTAAACGGGACTGGGTCCACTGAATTCTGCTGCCGCTTTCCATCCAAATTCCAAAATAATTCATTGCTAACAAAAACTGAACACTATGGCCCACATTAAATTAAAGCTTGTTTTGTGACCGGCTTTGCCCGCAAAATTTATGACTTGAATCATTCTGGCTTGCTGCTGAGCCATAAACTTATGTGCTTAGCTAGCTACCATGTCTATTTATTTGCCAAACTGTTATCTTTGTTTTATCTTGTCAAATTCCCTGTGCACATTTAGAGGAAGAGCACAATGATTTTGGTGACCCCATACCTTTCCTTTAGCACCACTGTTAATTCATTTTGAGGATATAGGCCTCCCCTGCTGTTGTTAGCCAACATGACAGCACATGTCCACTTAGTATTAGCACTTTGTGTATTTCCTGTTAGGACTATGACCTCGATTCAGATTCTCTAACTTGAATATCTGAATATTAAAAGTACAGAATCTGTCTATGTGAAAAATATAAATTATCTAAACATCTTTAACATAGCTCAGTTGACTGCTGTGGTTTCTTGACACAAATCAGTCACACAGAACATTGTTCTCTTTGGTCTATGGTTGTTTTCATTTTCAAAGTCTTTCCAAGTGTAAAATCAATTAAACTAACCCTAACCCTATAAGAATCAGCATTTAACATGATGAAAACCTATAGATAACTAGGACAGTGTTAGTGTTTACCACATAGCATATAAATCACTTTCATACCACTTTATTATGATGTTCTGTATTGTGAGTTTAGGCGTTTCAGATCTGTGTCAGCCTCAAAAAGCAAGTGAACGCTATTCAGGAAATGAAAGAGGAGCTCAACCGAGTTCAGTTGAGTTTACCCTCCACATCCCTGACCCGATGTTTGATTCCTGACTCTAATGTCTGACACCTGACTCTGATTTATCTGCCTCTCTATTTTAAAATATCCTTCAAAGTCCTCCCTCTCAGTCCTGACTCTTTGACAGTTAACTGCTTACTCTGACATCTGCTATGTGACTCCTGGCGTCTGACTCTCGACTCTGATGTCTGACTAGAGGAGGATATCCTTTCACGCATCTCTGCCAAGCTCTTGGAGCTTTTCTAGGATCCATTATGGCCAGAGTTTTATGTAATCGAGAAATGCTGTGATTTTACACTAATACTTAAATCATCTTTTCTCTCCCTCCTGCAAAGCATAGAATACTTGAGGTCTGTTGCTGGGTGTCGGACTGTACCTGTTGAAGTGGGATCGAGGTACACGGATGAAGAATGGTCCCAAACACTCCAGACGGTCAATGAATTCATTGATCAGTATATTATAACAAAAGTAAGTGCATCCATATTTGTATTGCCATTGCATTGTTGACATGAAAAAGAAAGTTTTCTCATAGTTTATTTTAATTTGTTTTGCTCTGCGGATCAAAATCACCCAGGATGGAGGGAAAGGTTTGGGTTACCTTGCTCAGCATCAGCTTTTTGATCAGGTAAGGTATCTTATGACCTTGTAACCGGCATATATACAGTATACTATGACAATTATTTCATTTGGAGAGCCTTAAATGGAACTGAATATGTAATCATGTGTATGCAAAGTTAACAGAGGCTGGATGGGTCTTCTTTTGTGGAGCTCAAACCGTCAAAGTTTACATGAGTAAAACTCAACAGCAATGGCTCTTTCCAAAAACGATGACATGCATGTACGACATAATCCACAGCCCTTGGGTGGGGGCTGTGTGGGGGCTTCATTGGGAACTATTTCTTGATAAAGAATAAACTGTATCTATCCCAGTTCATTCTTGTTGGGGGCAGATAGATGTAGTTTGTCGTGTTCTTCAGCAGGAAATAGTTCCCAAGTGAATTTCCGAGAGGGAGGCGGCATCATTTGCATGAGATGTGTTTATTGTTTCCTTGTTGAATCATGACATCATCATGCATTGCTGAGAGAGTTATGAAAATGCATCCAAACACACTTTCCTAAAGGCAGCAGAGTCAAATCAGGTGCAGTTCATTGGGATTCCCTTAATGTCCACAATCCAAGGTAACAAACAAGCCCTATCAAACTGTCATCCTCACACCACATTTCTTAAAACATTGTGCAATTTTAATGCTAATGTTGCCATAGAAGTCAATACATTGTCTGTATTGAACTTTGTGAAAAGGGCACCTTGTCAAACTAAAAGTACTGTGGGATATTTTGGGCTTATTTGATAATTTAGAATGAGGCCAAGTGAGGAGTCATAACACATCCAGATATTCTGCTCTGCATCCTCATATGGCAGAAATCGGTTGAGAGCCAAGAGCCAAAGCCCACTGAGATGCACTGGATGAATATGAATGAACCGGCAAATGACAAAACTAGGAAAAAACACTTGCTGCTGTTCCAGGTTTTAATAGTTAATGACTGTGATGCTAAAACTCAGTTTACAAAATCAAGTAACAACATCAAAAATGGTAGCAATAGCACTTAATATCCCTCTTAACAATGCAACTGCCCAGAACAATGTTGGTCCTGTGCTTTCAATGAAACAATACTTATATGGCAACTGACTTGAAGCTGTCAGTTATTCCCTGAAAAGAAGTTACTTTTCCTAGTTTCCCTATTGGGAGTTAACACTACTAAATTATGGATTTTTGTTTATTTCTGAGGATGCCTGATATTCGAGAGAGTTTCAGACTTAAAGGGAAGCTGCGCACACAGGAATGTGACTTTGAATTACACGTCTAATGGCACATCATGCTATCCACTGAACAATGATCTCGGTAGTTGAGAGAGAGCAGCAAAATGTTAGAGACAGGGGCATCAATTCACTCTTCATTATTATGATATATGATCGCCCTTGCATCAAGGATTTTTTTTTTTGTTTTGTTTTTTTTGCCAAGAAAACTTCCAAACCCACTTACAGCAGCAGATTTTATGGATGGATGACTGGATGACTGACAAGATATTAATAATTGGTTGATGTGATGAATTATTAATCATTGGTCACCAAACGATCAGCTCAGTGGGAACATTGCCTTGATTTAATTTTTGTTATATGGATATGACTTCCAAATAAATTTCTGCTTAATCTTCGCTCTTGACTATGGTGATAAAAAAAAAAAAAATACAAGAGCAAATTTGGGCTCAGTCACTCACCCAAGAAATGAGATACCTGAAAAAGTCATTGCCACTGGTATTTCCCCTGTTAGGACCTTGCTTTATGTATTTGTGTGATATTGCTTTAGATACCAGAGCTGAGAGAAGACATCCGCATTCCTGATTATTGCTGCCTTGGTGAGGGAGATGAAGACGATATTACTGTTAATGCCTGGTTCGGACCTGGAGGCACCGTGTCCCCTCTCCACCAGGACCCTCAGCACAACTTCCTGGCACAGGTAATGGTAATAACGGAGCGGTATGACTTCTAGTTAATGTCAAATATTTGTCATGTGATTGCAGCTTGTTTACCACATGGAATGTCCCCATATACATCAGGTGGTGGGAAGCAAATACATTCGCCTGTATTCCCCCGAGGACACAGACAAGCTCTACCCTCATCAATCACAGCTCCTTCACAATACGAGTCAGGTGGGAATGATAGTCTGCAGAGACGCTACATGTTAAGCTTGCAAATGTATGCAGTATTTCCTGTTAACAGTGACTCTTTCGATGCAGGTGGAGGTGGAGAGTCCAGACAAGGAGCGGTTCCCGGAGTTTGCCAAGGCCCTGTATCAGGAATGTGTACTGCACCCAGGGGACGCGCTGTTTATCCCTGTCCAGCACTGGCATTATGTTCGATCCCTAGAACTCAGCTTCTCTGTAAGCTTCTGGTGGTCATGATGACAGATTCAGAATAAAACATAATTTTGTACGTATAGAACAAAGTTGGCGTTAGATTTGCTGTTTTCTGTAGCTAAAAATTCCCATGCATCTCAGAGGAAAATCAACCCATTCATCCTCTCTCTTTTGGAGTTCAAAGCTAATGTGAGGCTAATTTTCCAAAATGTTGGGACAACTGCTGATCATACACACCTTTGATCCATGAACAGTGAACACGCACTGCTGAATGACTTGTTCAATTCTGCTACTATTAATTGCAAGAACATTTATTTTGTTGAAAGCTATGAGCAGGAAAAATAATAAATGAGCAGTTAAAACTGTTTGTGCTCATTTCTTCCTGCATATAAATTACGGAGAGTTGTTAGTCATCTAATTTGATAGGATATGCTCTTTCAAATTGGCATATTTAATTGTGTTCTCAAATTTATTCCAGCAAATATTCTCAGATGTGGTATGATTTCCATAATTTATGCAAATAAGGCAAAACTTCAAATTTAATAACCTAGTGAACCACAGGTACAAAACTGTAGAAATAAACACGGCTGTCTAGTTAAACTGACTGTCTAAAGCTATCAAGCAGGTCGCAGATATAAATGAATTAATTCCTGCTTTGAAATTAAAATTATTTCACTGCTTAGGTACCCTGACAGTATAACTTGTCACCTATTAATCAAACTCACAATAGTCTATTACAGAGAAATCAGCACTTCATTTAAAATTTTAGACATCTAACAAGCTTAGCTGTGTGTCTAATAGGTCCATTTCAATCAGTTCTGCTAATTTGCAGCATAAAGTACATCAAGATGTGACAAACTAGGCTGGTCTGGACTGGTGGACACATTTGATCTGCATTTTAAACAAAATTTGCAGTGAGCTAAAGTAGTGTTTTGGGAAATCTAAGATACACAGGGCATATTGTGAGGAGGAGGTGAAGAGTTATGCAGGCACTTTTCAATAAACCTCTCAAGTGCCGGACTAGAAAGTTGGTATTTTGTAGCAAAACTTTAAATTATCAGGATGGAGAATGCTGATTTGTTTCAGCCGTGCCTGGCATTCACTTAATCACAGTATCTCTTTCTCCTTTAAAGGGCACTTGTTCAAAATACGTTTTCCCCCACATTCAGTTTCCCTATAATCTAACTTTGGTTCATCATAATTATGAAAACCTAGATTGTATTTGCCTATAATTACATGCTGTTCTCTCACCAAGTCAGATCGGGAATCATTTTCTTAAAAGGACAAATTGACTCTGTCTTGTCTGTGTCGAGTGGTGGGCTAAGCCAGTGTCCTTTGGGGTGGCAGTCATCCTGCACATCAAAGAAATTGAGATAACTGAAAGGCAGAGCTGCTCTGCAGTGGCACAGTTGGGAGTGTTAAAGTACACTCATTTAAAAAGTTTTTCATTATGCAGAATTACTTGCAGTCAGTGAGTACAATACATTTAGATGTGGACTTCATCTATATTATCTTCCTAATCCAGCTGAAAGGCATTCAGGCTGTTGAATTGGATTAAGTGGTGATTTGTGCAGAGAAATCACTTTCAATTTACAATCCAGTCAAGGTCATTTACTTGACCTCTGGGATACTGAGGCCCAAATGCTAATGCACGTCTGGCACTGTGTTTTGGGTTGTCTACAAAATTAAACTGACTTTTTCAGTATAATGGCTCAGACAAACATCAAGTGGATCATTTTAAATTAAAATGCTGCAACAGCCTACTAATCAGGTGGTTCTGCACACATCTTTGGATATAGGCAGTTGACTAAGTTACTTTGCACCATTGTCCCAAGGCCACTGTCATTGGCTCAAAACTGATTTATTGTAAAAGCAAGTCAAGGTGAACACAATAATATCACAAATCATGAAAAGGCCTCTGTGTTGTTTTTCAACAAACAGTGGATTGTTTATTTATTCATTTATTTATTTTTAATTTGAATCTGAAATTCTTGTGACCAAATTGAATGTTTCTGTCATCTAATTTTCAAATTAAATTCCTCTAATTTTAAGCAGACAACATGAATATAAATAATGCAATAAAAAAAAATGACAGCATAAAGCATCTGTTTGAGAAAACTTCAACAAAAAAGCTAAAAATATGACTTACTGCTAATGTGAAAGGCTGAATGAATTTTATACATGAATTTTATATATTTTAATATATATTAATGTGGTTGAACCCACATTTTATCCATATCTACAAAAGTAAGGAGTGGTTTTTCATGTAACAATAACTGAAATCACTGTTTGCAAGCTAACAAGTTTGAGAAATGTTGTATTCATGCTGATGAATACACACTAAATGATTCATTGCAGCTTGATAGATTTTCCTGACAGCTTCCAAAGAAGTGCTGACATCCCAGCTGCACACAGTGGGCTGACACCGTTGGACCATCGACTGATGATACAGTCGTCCTGTTACAGATAACTGTGAAAAGTAATTGGCAACTGATGCTTTGTTTAAACAAGGACAAGAGTGGGCTCACCGGCATGAGTAAAGCATGAACATTTTTCACTGAACCTAAAATTCAAACACATGAAACTGCATGGTTATACTCCTGTGCAGTAGACAAGTTATAGGTAATGGCCTTACCTATAAGTAGTTATTTTCCTTTTCAGGTTATCTTGAAACCAATATGAACGCTACTGTAATTTAATTTAGCACTGTGAGTAAATGCTGTATGTTTCAGTTACAACCTCAGTGCTTTGTTGTTGTTGAGTAAGTGGCACAATTGACTTAAGATCACACAAAACTGCTTACTCTCATTATAATGCAATCAATACTCAATTACCAGTGAAGTAATGTGGGACCTCTGGGCCTATAACCCCCTCTCTCCCACCCAGACCTCTCCTGCTCCTCTTTGATTAATGGCCTCTTAGCTCTTGAAATAAATCTGGCACATCGTGATTACATCCAGCAGATTTATCTTGTCTTGTGGTACAATAACCTGACGACTACATGTAAGTGGTAGAGAGCTTGAGGTCCGGGGTGAAGGCAGCATCACAGCAACTCTATAATTATTGTTCACTTGAGTCGAGGAATATAAAATGTAAATGTAGGAGTGTGTCAAATCCAGTGGTTGACTCACCATGCCACCCACAATTTGTCTGATTCATAGATCTAGCTCAAGGACCATGTTCAGAGTAAATTATAAAGCATATTTCTGTGTAGCAATATTAATCTATTTATCTACACAGCTGAATATGAGTCACTTGCAGAATGTGACACTTTCTGAACAGTCACCTTGGTGCTCTGTATTTCAGATTAACATCATCATCTGAACTGCATGTGCATTGCATTATTCTGCATGACACGGTGCATCATACATTTGAAGGTGTTGTCAAAAGCTCAGCAAATGCAAAAGCCCAACACAGGATTTTATTTATCAAAGGTCTAGATCATAAAAAAACACTTATGATACATTAATAAGCAAAATGTACTAAACATTAAGAAATGTGATTGTCAGGCATTGGTTGATTTTTTCCTGATAAACTATAACCAGAGCAATTACTAATCTTAACCCTACTCCAATTTTTTTTTCTAAACAAATAAAACAAATAATCACCAATATTTTAAAAGGCCTTTCATATGTATGTCCAAGTATGTATTCGTTTATCCTTCCTCGCATATATCTTAATCAAACTAGCATTAATTATCCTGATACACAAACAAGGAACAGCATAAAAGTTATTCTAACATTTTTGGGCACATTAAACATTTCAAGCAATAGCATTATCTTAATTAACAATCCTGAACAATAGACAGTTAAGAGATAAGTTGAGTAGCTGTTATCAAAATCCCATGTAAGACGAGTAACGGTACAATAGAAAAATAATATTGTTAATTATCACAGATTATTAGTGTGTGGTGTCAGGCAATTCAAAAGAAACAACATGTAGTGTGCAAAGTACAATCCAGGCTTTTTCATGGATAGCAGTGTTAGTCCATTTAAAGGTTTTGCTCAGGCAGTCAGTTTGCTTTGCTTTGAGTGTTAATGCTATGCATTGTCCAGAGAGATTTTAAAATACACCAGCCATGAAAAACTTCATAAAGATAAAGGGTTCTTCATCTGAGGGTTTCAGTTCTTCCTTAAAAGGCATATGTCCCACAGAATATCCAGTGTTGAAATGAAGATCGCTCCTCTAATATTCTTGGAAATCGACAGAGAAGTTCTGCATCCGCTCCACCATGAAGAAGCAGAGAGTTCCAGTGAAGCCCAAGATGACCATGAGTAGGAGCTGCCAGGTCAACAGGAGGTAGCCGCTGTAGAAAAACGCCACTGCTGCAAAAATGGACTGACAAGGACGGACACAAAATGAAATGTCAGAACTTCATTTAGCAGAAGAACACACCTACAAAGCTGCTACCTCTTTACAACAATACAGGTTCCCTTGTGACAAAATTGAGCATCACTAGGTCAAGCTAAACAGATCCCACTGCTACTTTCACTGTCACTGCTGTGTAAATGCTTCAGGTTCAGATGTACCACCGTTCACTGTGAGCAAAACAGTGAAAATAGGGCAGTGGAAGAAATTGTAGTAATTTGACTATAATGAGGAGCGCATTTTCTAAAGCTTTGAAGGTCTACCACTCAAGTCCACTCCAATTCACTCTGGTCTCAGTCACCCGCATGCCTGCACTATAACAGCATACAAATGCAAGTGTATCATCACCATCCAGCAAAAAGCTGCTTTCTCTGGAACATCTGCTTTTCAGGAACTCAGACAAATGAAAATCACTAGGACAACAGTTAAGAGTTTTCTGTAGGACAACAGCAAAATGTTGAAATGCTCATGCAGAGGGTTGTTTGTCTCTGCTGGCATTCTGTGCTATGAAGAGGGACCATGTATCATGAAGTGCTCTCAATGGATTAAGTGAGTACTACAAGATTTGCATCAAAACATTCAAACTAGCCTGTTAAGTTTAAAATTGGCAGTTGTGCACGTTTATCTTGCATGATTGCTTCTTTAGTTATTAAATCAATGAAATCAGACAAAACTTCTTTGCTGCCATCTCTTTCTTTAGTGTTGAATGATGGATTATTTATAGGCAATGAATCTCAGAATAGTGCCTTACCTTGTTAAAAAAGAAATGTCCTTTTACAACTTCTTGCTTGTGTGCAGTTTTATCCTATGTTATTCTATCTAAAAATAATTATCTGTGACATTCACCAAAAAGAAAATATGCTTCTCAAATAATGCAAATGCTGGTTTTACATTTGTAGTATTAGAATAATAAATGTACTCTTGTTAGAGCAAAATGTGGCACCAGAGTAGAGCCAAGGAAAAGGGTAAATTGTGAGGCACATCGGTGGCCTTGTGCAGTTTCACAGCGGGCCTTGTGGTAAAATTATTTTACATTTGACAAGACACCGTTTCATTTCAGCGTTGCTCAGCTCTGCTAACAACGTCCTCTAAGTGTCAACTTGGGATTACCTGGATGAATTTGAAGATGGCAAAAGCAGGCGTGCTTTGCTCAGCATAAATATGGCCCAATATGCTGTACAGTTGTGTGTTGAAACAGCTGTCACCAAGTCCGAGCAAGAAGCTGCACAGCATGGCAATGGACACACTAACAATAAAAAAATATTCCATGTTAAACGCAAAACATAATTGTGATCTGCCTACCTGTTGTTCAACCACATGTTCTTCCATAAGATGATTAAGCTATGAGAGAAATAAACTACCTTGGAGTTAGATATGGATTGTGTTGAGTGCTGGTCTTAAATACGACAGGGGCGTCGTCTGGGATGTTGAGGAAGATCAAATAGAAGGCGATGAAATGGACAACCATTCCCAAAAAGACCACCGAGGTCCGTCTGAAGCGATTGTTCTTGCACAACAATCCAAAAAAGCCACCACCTGACAAGGAAGTGTACTTGTTAACATCTAACACATGAATTCAATTACCATTGGACACACCACTTTGGTAACAGCAAATCAACTCAAGTCGTTAGAGGACTGTGAACTCACCCACTATCTCTCCAGTGCCTACCACAATTCCAGAGATACCAATCAAGCCTTTAGCTGCTTCTCCAAACTGTGTAGTTGCCCCAATACAAGTTCCATACACTCCACTGTAAAAAGATAACTCCAGACCTGGAGAACAAGGGGGAACATGCTGTTTCTGCAAGCCGTTATGGAGGTCAAGACATTTGACAGCACTCTCCATTCAACTTACCAGTGTAGGCCATGCAGGCACTCAGGAGCAGTATAGTTTTGGTCTTGAGAAGCTGTAGGATTGTTTCTGAAGAGGAAGAGGATGCACAGTTTTGAACTGCTGATAAATTAAAGGCCTCCATATAAACCAAGCACTAACATGCCTCATTAACATCTGGACTAAGAAATTAATATATCATTTGAATGTGAAAATTAAATTTCACTGCAGGTAGAAGATTTGTAAAGATTTTGTCTCGATACGTCACTAAGCCATATTTAAACAGAGATGTAAAAACACCTAATAAAGAACTTCTCTTTGTTGGCGTAGGAAATAAAGATAAAAATCATATTGGACTTGAATTTATAAATGGTGCGGTCCTCTCTTTTAAAAACAGTTCCTCTGTACAAGATACACTGAAGACTAAGACCAGTCTGATCACCAAACAACTTCACACTGTACTTAAGCTAATTACAAGTGCAGCAGAGTTTCCAGTTGGCATACAGCAGCAAAATCTGAAAGGAACGCTTCAATTAAGTACACAGCTTCTGCGGAGTCAATTGTAATGCCAGAAGACATTTATGCTCATTAAACTGACTCTGACTTATTGAATGAGAAAATGCATGTGACTGCTTTGCTGCTACCTTACTAGTAACTAAAGAAATCTGTGACGTGCAGTATGCCAAATGACCACAGAAAGTTCTGAGGTAAAAGAAAAACACAGCTGTGTAAACTCCATAGTGGCAGTTTTTTTTCTTTCAGTTTTTGCATCATTTATGAGAAAGGTTGGCCCTTAGATGATACATATTTACAAGTTGCCAGGAAAGAGTGGTCTAATTTCTATGTGCATTTTAAAAGGATGTAATAAAGAAAAATTATATGTGGATATGTACTGGATATGAGATGTATGTTGATGCAAGGTGCAAAGGAGGCCTAAGATTTTATTGTACAAACAAATCCTGCAGTGTTTTGTTTTTAGCAAACTAGCTTAGGTGTAATTATTCCAAAAGTACTGAAATGACTTACTGAATTCTGACTTGGCATCTTTTACAGCCGTGTTTGCTCTTTGCTTATACCTACACAACACAAAATAAATTAATTACATCATTTGCAATGCTGAAATGCTTTAAAATAATAATAAAAAAAATGCTATTATAGACACAATAATGCTATAGTGGCCTTAAAGTGAAGAACTAGGGAAGTAATTTACAAGAGTAAAAGACTTTTGCTGTGTACAGATTACAAGACTTGCTTAAAATCCTAAGAGACTGCGAAACAGAGCGAATTTCACAGTAAATGATGGATCTCTACAGAATTCCTTGTTATGCTGTCGGTAAGGTGCACGCACTGCGCCGAGGCAACAAGCGAGGATCATACATCAAATGCCTGCATCTGGGAGATAACCAGTACAGCCTCAAAACACACACAAGACAATCAAAAACAGACAGAAAGGAGCTGCACCGGCAGTAATTACCAGGCTGGATTTGTTGTAATAATTACAGATTTCTATGTGATCGTGCAGTTTCGGTCTCATCACTTTTCTGCCAACGCTAATTTAGCTTTAACGTTTGTGTGCACGCTTTGGGTTTATGCACATACACAGAGCATATAGAGGTTATACCGAGGTTACAGCAAGATACAAAACACTGTTTATCATCACTGCTCATCAACTTGTCATGCACTCAACTTGTCATGTCACTTTTTGTTTTTTATATAAGCTCTTTCATGTCTTATATATTCTTAGATCTTACATTTATCTTTGTTTAATTATGCTTTCCTATCCCAAATGACATATTACATTCAAACCTTGTCCACACTCAAGTCATAAGAAATCAAACATGTCTGAAATAATGTTAAGGGCCCTGACTGGAGAGATCTCACATTCAAAGAGTCGATGGGATTGCACTCCACTTGTTGAGAAGTACTATGATTAGACTTGACTCTGTCAAACTTGCAATGGTGTGGGGAGAAAAAAAAACGGCCCATGCTGTTTTTGTAAAGCATAAGAGTGGTTTAAAACTACTGGAGTGCTGTGGCAGCTTCTCATTTCGCAAACCTTTGCAAAATCAAAAGCGGCTTATTTCCAAAATATATAAATAAATAAAAAAAAACTTGCTGTCAAAAAGCATCCCAGTTTCCTGTATGTGGCGTGGTGAAAGCCGGACAGACTGGAGCAGAGAGGTCGTGTGTTTTTTGTATATTTTCGTTGACCTGTTGTGATTGTCAAGTCTAACATCCGCAGCAAAATGATGAGCAGTGATGAATGCGTGACGCTGAAAGCCATAAAGAGAAAACCGCCGACCTCCTCAGCACCCAGATGGGTTGCTTGTGTCTGTAACATCCTTTAATACTACAGTTATTTACTTCCACACTCAGACAGGTTCATATCCATCTGCCATTTTCCTTCAATGTTCAGTAAGAAATATCCTCAGAGTAACCCAGCCCCTGCTTTCCCCCTGCGACTACAGCGAGAAACTTATAATTATAAAGGAAGATACTCATTTACATCACGCGAGCTGAGAGCAGAGACTGGCCTTCCTCTTCGGAGAGCATCTCCTCCTGCTGATGGGTCTTTCTCAGCACCAGGAAGCTCAGCGTGCCGAGTACAGAGGTAACCAACAGAGACATGAAAATGTTTCTCCTGCTCCTGTCTGAGAGGAAGATTAAAATAAACTGTGAATAACAAGGCGAGCTACAGCATACTCTGAATAGGAAATCACTCATAAAAGAAAGAACATCCCCTTATATTGTTTTTGCATCATCATGCGACAATTGCTACAATAAACATTACAATACCCACCTGATATTTCTGTGCTTCCATTCCAGTCAAAATAAATGAAAAGATTGCCGAACAACATGCTGTAAATAAAATGTAAATTGAATGAGGAAATGATAAATATGATAGCAACACAAATTAAAAGTGTATTTTACCTACCATAGATGACATGCAATCCACTATCCAAATTTCATCAAAATCAGACTGGTGGTGTGAGAGTTCTCACTTATCAAGGCATCAAATTTTTACCTATAATTATATTGGCACCATCAGGCTGATAACTATTGTTTAAACACACAAACACCAAAATGCTCCATCCTTACACGTTTAATTAAAATAGGACTGGTGGTGTCTGAGACGTCACACTTGAGTTAACAAGCCTGACCTTTAATTATAATGCCCTCATTAGGCCAATCAGAGCACTTTTTAAGGAGAGCTGGAATTGTGTAGCAAGTTAATGTCAATCATACTGACAATGTATGAGTTGAAGACAAAATTTTGACCATTAATTATTTTATTTTATTACTCTGAAACAGACTAATGTCTGAGATATAATGTTTGACATAGGGCTGGGTGATATCATGGTAGCTTTAACTGAATACCGTGATATTAATATTGTGACGATATTGGAGATATGACTGTGGGTGCTTTTATATTTACATACAAGTTTTTGGTAAACAATTATTAGTAATGTGGATATGATGAACAGGCAGGTGGAGAAAAATATGAGAACAGCTAGAACAGTCTAATAAGTTAGAAAAATTGCATCCCTTTATTTAAAATGCAGCTTTTAAAACCAGGAAAACACAACCCTTATGCCATATCATGACATTACGATATCCAAAATCCCAGACGATATCTAGTCTTCATGATATCAGTATAATATCGATTTATCACCCAGCCCAAGTTTGACACAAGTGATGGACAGACAAGACAGACAGACACAAACAAGACTGTGGACTCAGTTAAACACTTTTAAAGATGCAGCCATCTACATTTCCTCACGACTTTTCTTTCACCTGTTTTGTTTTTGTTTTGCTTTGTTTCCCCTCTCCATTTGCCTTCATTGGGTTATGACGCAGTCCTGAAAAGTGCTATGATCTATTTCTGTCATTAATTACGTCTCACCTAGGCCAAACAATGCAGATGAGCAATTGGTCTGTCCCAAAGCCTCGGTAAAGGATAATGGGGGTTATTCATAAAAGAGCCGCATTCTGTCACGCCAAATCTGCGGCCTGTTAAGAACTGATTCATAAGTTTACCATGGCAGAGATTACCATGGCGGAGTCAGATTAGCGTTGCCCTATTGTGAGCTTTGGCACAGCTGACAGCCAGTGTAATTATTATACTAATTCAATTTGCATATTTTAACAAATATGTTCTTGGCTGTCCAAGCCTGTGTGCAAGCGCTGTGGGCCAAATTGAAGACACTCAAAGCCAAAGTTCTCACCTGCTGGACTCCCTGTTTTAAGACACAGAGGGACATTTTCATGTTTGGCAAAGAAACTGATGACACGTCAACACCCTTGACACCTCGTAATGTGATTTGTTGAGACAACTGTTATATTAAAACATGTCAGATATAACATTTATTTCAGAAATAGCAGTAATATCCTATCAGGCTGAAAACACAGAGGAGGTGGTATTTTGGCTGCTGAAGAGAAACTGGAGCTTTAAAATATGCAAATGATCAGTTAGGATAGTTGCATAAAAAAATAAATAAATGCATAGAAGTGATAAATTAGTAAACACTGTGTTGTGATGGTCTCAGTCTTTAATACGATTACCTAGACAGAAAGTTTTATGCATCGCCTTTAATGGTGCGAAGATATAATTCACACTATTCTAACAGCTATTCTAAATTGTATAAGGGAGTAAATTGGAATGAGGATTTATTGAAGCTCGCATCAAAACAAAACAAAACAAAACAAAACACTTCAACTGAATATCTAATTCACTTAGGCCATAGTGGAATCATTTTAAGGGAATCAAATATACCCAGGGTAGGGGAAAATAAGTAGTCAAAGTTCATTATGGGTGAAATGATCCATTAAAATTTTAAATGAAATGATAATAATTAGTATGACTGGTTTTGTGACTGCAGGCTGAAAAATCTGAGTGACATCCCTAACGTTTCTGTGTGAGCAGCTCCGTACCTGCACTGTAGAAGAGCCCAGAACACCCCCGTGTTCCTGTTGATGGTGGAAGCCTCCGAGTTTTCCACCAGGAAGTGTCCTTGAGCCGTCCACAGCACTGTTGGAAAGCAAGGGAGAGGGGTCATTTGGTGGGGAAAATTATAATAATAATAACTGGTGGGTTAATTGGCTACATGAAGTGAAAAAACTACCTTTTTGAGCTGCTAAGTAATGTAATCATGCAGTGCCCAAGGGAGATTATGAAAAAAACATCATCAACTTTGCAGTAAAACCAGCCCAACATCCTTTTCCCTCATGTTTTCTTGTAAATGCTCACTGATGGGTAGCTTGCTTAACATTTTCACTGACATTGTTTAGCAAGCTTGGGGTTCTGCACACTATTCCCAATAATAGCTCTTAACCCATTTAAGCTCTTATTTGGGATAAACTGTTTATATGCATCACCGCATCCCAATCATGATTATCCCGGTATGCATGATTAAACAGCATTTTGGATATTAACATGGAAACTGAGCTTGCATAGACTGCAAGAGCCAAGGTGAGGTGTCTGCATGCCTCAGCATCCTGGCTAATATTCAAGGCATCACATTCACATTTCTCATTATAAGAATATGCATATTATTGTAAATGGGATGTTTTAGCTCAAAAACTGGATATCTGGGTATTTTGAATAACAATGACTGTATACACAAGCTCAGTGAGAAAAAAAATCCACTGGCAGCCCTGTTAAATGTGGCAAAAGGTATCAACATAACTTGCAGAACATTTTAATATATGTGTAAGTATATACAGAAAGGTGACAAATTAAAGGAAAAAAACGACAAAGTGTCTCAAGAAGGTGGGCCGCCAGAACAGCTTCAGTAGTTGTGAACTCTACTGGAGGAATGAGGAATTTTCCAAAAGATATTCCCTCATTTGGCGTTTTGATGATGGTGGTGCAGAGCGCTGTCTAACACGTCGGTCCAAAATCTCCCATAGGTGTTCAACTAGGTTGAGATCTGGTGATTTGGTGGTGCGCAGGCCATAGCATACGATTTACATCATTTTCATCCTCATCAAACCATTCAGGGAGGGCTCCTGCCCTGTGGATGGGGGGCGTGGTCATGGACAAGACCACTCCATCAGGATAGACATGTTTCATCACAGGATAAAGGTGATCACTCAGAATAGCTTTGAATTAACTTGCAGTGATCCTTCCCTCTAAGAGGACAAAGTGGACTGCCAGCAGACCCCCTCACTGCAGGGGCGCAGCGTTCAGACCTGTACGGTTCTCTTGGTGTATGCACTCGTCCAAGTTTTTGCCGCATATTTGTAGACCAGTGCTGATAGTTTCTACACCACTGAACTCAGTATTGAAATAGAAATGTTTTAAATTACTGTGGAGACTGCACTGATTTGGGCAGGGTGATTTTTTTTATTAATCATAAACAGCTATGATGGAGTAAGTACTGACATTATTATTATAATCCCCTATCTACAACTCCTCACTTGCTGTAATATTTGAGAGTGACTTATAAAGTTAGCGATCGCTGTATTTTTCTGTGTGTATGCTACACTGCTAAAAGACAACAACAGCAGTAGCTTCAATCAAGTAGTAAGTAATAGTAATAATAGACTAAATATCATAGAAAACCCCATGGGGGGAGAACTTACTGGCTGCTCCTATGCCAATTAGTACAGAGGTCAAGTAAAAGGACCACGTTGATGGGTCGATGAACACAGCTATGTAACCACTGGAAGACAAAATGCATGTAGAACAGTAATGAGCAACATGCTTCAACTTGACAACTTCGGTGACAAATAACATTACACTGAGGCAAATGTTTACCTGTAAAGTATACCACTCAAAAACATGGTAGTTTTTGGTCCAATTACTGCAACAACTGCTGGAGACAGTAAATTTGAAAAGGAAAAAACTCCATAGATGATCCCAAGACTGCATGGTGAGGAGGCAAAAGGGGAAGAGAATGATCAATACACTACAACATCCTCTTACACTGCAAAAACATATCCACCTTAACAAATCATTTAGCTTCACACTTTTAAAATCGTGTTTTTCTCAAAACAAGTGAAAAAAAATTCTACCAGTGTGGTGAGATAATCCTACTTATATTCAATTCTAATCAACTTGCTTCCACAATTTTCTTAAAACAAGTGTCATTTTCTTGATGGTAGAGGGCTGATCTGCCTCATTCTGACTTGTTTCGTCATATTTATTCTTGTCCCCAGAAAAAAATCCCACAAGTGAAACTGCATTGGAAACAAGTGGGATTATCTCACCTCACTGGCAGATTTTTTTTTTCGCTTATTTTAAGTACAATATTTTTAAGACTCAATATGAGACTAAATGACTTGTTAAAATGGAGACGTTTTTTGCAGTGCACTCCATTTTCACTCTCAAAGTCACTATAAAAATGACAGCAAGAAAGTGAGGAACAAAATTCTTTGGACTTTGCACGCTTTATGTTTCTTCCAACAGGGGTGTGAATCAGACTGACTTACCTGTGATAACCACTTCCAGTGAAAGTATCATTCTCCAGGCTTTTAACCACGGTTTGCTGGGTAGGATTAAAAAAAATCGTGAAACATATAGTTAGATTAGATAAAATTTAGTCGTAATCATGTCAAATCATTTGTACAGCATGGTAATTTCTTTGACCGCTGAACAAAATGAGAAACACGAGATGCGCCTGACACACAGCTCTCTGACTGGCCCGCTGCCTGCTGCCCATGAGACTGCGCTGCAGGGGGATGAAAAACAAACACAAAACGACTTGTCTCGCGCAAAATTTACAGCGATGAAGAAAGACGTCCTGATTTTCATATTTATGTGTACCAATGTAATAATAATAATAATAATAATGATAATAATAGCCTACTACTAATAATAATATTAAAAATATCATCCTGAAATTGCTCCCATGAGGTTCCAATTCAGCAATAAACAAACAAACCTCAGCATATAGCTTACAACAATTATATGTGTACCGGTAGATTAGCTACATTCATTTCAAATATATTTCG
>OMKZ01004164.1:30487-41872 GCA_900302535.1 Neoniphon sammara
TACGCAAGGGCAAATATATCTATGACCAGTTGTGTGTGTTTTGGAAGTATAATCTCTCAGCATAGTCTGTGCTGAATATATGCATCACGCGATAGGATGCTACAGCGTTTGAATGGGTAGGCTATTATGGGACAGTGGGTCATGCAATCTGCTCCACCCATAAAGTTCTATTCCACTTAAGAAAACACACACACACACTCACACTCACACACACACACACACACACACACACACACATTAAAAGGAGACCCTTCTGCGCCAGACTATCAGCAAATGAACCTCTGAGTCAACACGTAAAACGAAGTTATATAGGCTGGTGAAACTATATGAGGCAATTGCTTTAGATGGCCAACAAGACTACAGCCACTCAATAAAAATGAATTATTGAACAGCGACTTACTTCAATGTTTCCACAAGTGGTGAAGGCGGTGAAAATTAACAAAAATCCCACACCCAAAATCACAACGTTGAAAGTCCTCCTGTCTGCCATGCTGTGTTGTTTTTGTTTTGTTTATCGGACGTCCTAATAAAACATTTTAGTCTTAGTGACACCAGTGACGTTTCGCTGTCGACTCATTTGACCTGTAAAACCAGGACAGGACTCCCATAGCGTTTAATTCAAGACTCGGATAAATCCATTTTTGACAAACTCGTGCGACAACAAACTTCTACTTAGTAACTGGATAATAACTGGTTACTGCAAGCAAAGAGTAGCGTACAAAGCTGTGGGATTTAAGCTGTAGTGTAGCAGTGTTTACAGCTACGCTTTCCTTCTGGCTCATTCCGAGCATGCATGACAACTTGTGACTTTAATTAAAAACATTTTATTGACTTCTTCTTCTTTTCCTCTTCTTTGTCGCCGTCGCCTCCTGCTTCTTCTTCTTTGACAATTTGCGTCAATCTGCACGATTTTAGGCGATGCTGCCTTCCAGAGGTGACCGAGAGGATTATTTATTCTCATAAAGGATTAGATACTCATTTTCACTAAATCATTTGGCGACATACATGCCTGCTAAACCCAATGCTTCATAGACTAAATTCACTACAGTAGGCGTAGCTGAAATAAAACTAATTGCTGTCACATAAATTTTGGGGGCTTGAAGTAAAGATTTCCTAGGCTTCACACATCCTTAACTAAAGTGAACCTCTCTTAAGTGGCGTCCGGGTAACCTAAAGGGTCCAGAGCTTTCCAGGGTATCCCATTTAAAATGATTTAGCTTCACTATTAACGCATCTGTTAGAGGTTAGGCCCATCAGAGAATCATACTGGAGCGTCTGCTCAGAGGTTTCACTCTGCCCACTGTTAATTCCCTTCTTGCAGTCCAATTATGCAGCAAATCATATACAATAACAAAGATGTTCTCAGATATGACTGCACAAACGGCTTTCTGGGAGTCTTGGGAGCCCCCGATTTAATGTGCAAAAAATAATAAAATAATACAGGACCTCAAGATACCAATCTCAACAATAAACTTTATTTTTATAGTAGTTTTGTTATGTGAAGTACAAAATGCAAAATACACAAATAACATGGGGAAAGTTACAAGGAGAGTGAATATGGACAAATGATGCCCATGTAGATTGGAAACAAAAAATACAAAACAGAAAATGTTAATTGAATCAATTTCATAAAAGTGAGCACACTTTGTGTTTGTGTTGTCGTAGGCTTGTAATTACTTTAGTTAAATTTAGCAGACAGGACAATAAACATTGTGATTTTGATTGTTGTTTATTGTCATTACCTTCAACACTTTGGAAACACTGAATTAGTAAATCATAAACTTTCTATTCAATATTTAATTATCATCATCTAAAACCATTTCTTCAGATGCTTTGCCAGTGTCTGAGTTCATTTGACATGTACTGCATCAGAAATTCATCTTCAGATAGCCTGCTGAAGAGTCTCTTTTTAGTGGTATTTTCACTTGAATATACCTTTAAGGAGTAGACTTTGTGACCCTCAGCTCCATAAAACCCTTATAAATGCTATAGTATAATCCACAGCTTCACTGAAGTTTTACTGCAAGCACTATCAACTATGTGGAAGCTTTGGAAAGATGGGATGTTATATGAAATATTGCAAACCAAGGACGGGACAAACCAGCCGATTATATGGTAAAGGGAACTATGAAGCAGGGTCAGTACAGTATTGGCACCTTTTTCCTCCATTAAGGAGAAAAAAGATGCCAAAGCAAGCCTATAGAGACTGTCAATGAGCTGTTGCAAGCTAAAGAGGGGAAGAGAGAGAAATAAATCTGAGATTTTTTCATCGTGAGAGGAGTTGTCAAAGAGGTGAGAGATTCAAGCAGATTCCCTGAATGTATTGATAGTCACATTGTACTATTGAAGTTGAAAGAAAGTTAGGAACATAAAATGGTGATAGTACAGAAAATTCTAATGCTGTATAAGAGTTAGAAGTTATAGAAAAAGAAATTTTATAATCTCAGACACTAGCCTGAGTAACAAGATGGTATAATGGGTTTGTATAGGCCAAATGTGTGAAAATGGAGAGAGTGTGTTAAAATTTTAAATTGATAGACCTCACACATTAAATATTCAGTTGGAGGTATTTCACAAAATTCAATAGTTGGCGATGATACAAAAGTATATAGCTCAATCGCCATAACATATAATGTACAAGAAGAAGAGAAACTTCACCAATACCCAATGAGCGAACTGCCACCTCTGGTGTCTGCCCTCTCTCTTTGCCACAATCAGAGAGTATCATAGCGAAGCGAGATGTAAACGAGCACTCACAACCGTTTTTGCTAAATTCCCGTATGTTGTGCAGACCGCTTGTGTTTTGAGATACAAATTGAGTGTCAGTGATTCAGCTTACTGTTGCTCTTTTGTTTTGATTGTTTTGATGCGATGCTGTTTTCTTTGAAAGATACTCACTGCATACCACAAAGTAGAATAGCCATGGGCAGAGGTTCAGAGAAGATCGCGAAGTTTCTACAAAAAAAAAAAAAACGCTTTCGGTTTTCCGTTTCGCCCATGCGCATTGCGACAACACCGGATTGTTGCTGCTTACAGGCATTGTTGTTGAAAACAGACAAATATTTTAAAGTTGTTTTAGTCACTAGCTATAAATTGGTCACTTGTGATCGATACTTGTATCAAATAAAAACTGACAATGATTTTTGTTTGTGTCGTTGTATGTATGTGTGCGCATGAGCGATATCTTTTCTAGCCGACTCATGCTTCCTGGATACCAGTCTGTCATCCTTCTCTTATGCAATATCTTTGCCACAAGCACCGACAGATTGTACACAATCATCATGGCGACCCAGGATGGTGGGTATTGAGAAAATGTAGTTGTATTTCCTTTTTAACTCTCTTTACATTGCGCGAAAACACTTTTAATGAAGTAACCCATGTCGTTAATAGACATGCCATTATAACATCCCATTAATGTAGTGTAAGGTAAATTCATATTTCTCCGTATTCTTTAAATATTCACTCGTGTAGTAGCGTTAACGTTAACGCATGCTAACATCAGTTAGCTGGAAAATATAATTTTCGCTTCTATTCTCAGGCCACGACGTAGTGCATCACCTCTGTAATGTGATAGATGAAGACTGCTACAAGTTCAAGCGTAACATTATATTACTATCTGTATCAAGGAGTTGTTTTAGTAATCAGTCTCTTTATTTGTGATCGCTATTAAACGTTGGGTAGCTGTATTTCAAGCATTGCTAGTTATTGGTCCGGACATGTGACGTTATTTTGCCATTTTAATCAAAAACGAACGCAAACGTCAGCGCAGTGGTTTTGCCTGTAGCATTATGTCAGCGTTTTCTCGAGTTAACGATTTTGGGTTAGTTACCCAATCTTGGTCTTCATTTGTCACCGATAACATAGCTAGTCGATGTTAGCTTTGCTGGGGACCGTAGTTAGCTGCTTTAACCAATGTCAGGTTTGACTTTTTCAACTTTACTTTAGCTGTTAATTAGCCCACACGAGCAGGTTGTAAGAAGAGCCTGTCAAAGACCAACCAGTAAGATAGGCTAACTATACCACGTTTCGTTACAGTCCGGTAACCAAACTTGATCAAGGGAGCAGATATAATGTTAGCTAACTAGTTTCATTTTCTTATCTGACGCATAAAGCTAAGCGTTGAGTAAAGCTGATCAATAACGTTAGCACAGATGGATAGAGAGGGGATTTCCCAGTATATCTTGGGAGTGCACCTAGAACACCATGAATGGTATTACAAGATTTTCAAGATGTTCATAAAGATAACAATATTATACAAAAGACATCTGGGATCTTTTTTTTTTAAACACAAGTCAAATGTCTTTTCAACTCATGAAGATTCCTGAAATCTATATTTAGTTGGCAACAATATTAAATATTTTATGGCAGTTATCACAACTAGCAAAATGACATGTTCCTTACATGTGCATGTGTAGCCCTGAGCTCCACACAGCCTGATACAGACTGGGACTGGTTATGAGGTGGCTGTGTTCAAATCCAGGTTTATATTGCAGAAAGTCTTAGTCCAGAACAAACGAGAATACTAGGAAAGTCTTCAAAATCGTTATGATTATAATAGGCCTAGTTGCCAAACTTGCAATACCTTATGCAGCAGTAAAATGCAGACTTGTCTGCTCTCTTTCCTGTTGTTTATTATTTTTTTACGATGTGTTGTGTTGCTTTCAGAAAGAAAAGAGAATCCCAAATCAAATATCTGAGAAAAAGACTAGAAAATCAGGTCAGGAGCTGAGATAAGATCAAGACTTATAATATTGTGCATGACCAGGCCAGAGTAGCCTATTTATCACTGTTTATCTTTATTCCCATTTTTAAGTATTACCTTATTGGTATCAGAATAGGTTTGTTGTCATTACACATGTTCTTACTTGTAACAAGGAAATGGCATTTAGATGCTGTCTTGCGTAATTCATTATATTTTCAGGTGAAACTGGATGCTGGGCTGGAAACAATGCAGGGAGGGACTGCTCAAAAGTAGGCAGATTGGAGCATAACACAAAGAGAAAGGCAGCAAAGCCTATTGCATACATGTTGCTATGCAGTGGGCTTTTAGTAAACGCAGAAGTCATCTGATCCTTCAGCACTGGCTCGATAGTGTTGTACCTGACAGCAGCATCCCAATAACATCCAACATCAGAGCTTGACATGGTCCCAAATCTAATGGCTGGGACCAGTGCTTATTCTAATGAGGGAAATTACAATAACCTGCATTAGTTCTAGTAGTTGTTATATAAAAATGGATTTTAGATCCTGCTGCAGTGATATCTACCCATAGAAATGTGGTTAGTCAACTCAGGTCCTAGAAGGTAATAAGAAACAGCAAAACTACCAGGCATTTCATTACATGGGGGTTTTATCTAAAATTCCCCAGGTTGCAGTTTCCCTTTCATTGCCCGTTTCCTGCTTGTTGTCTTGGCATACAAGGTTAAGTTTAGTTCTTAAAAGCCAACAGTGAATGTCAGACTGGAACCTCTGAATCTAAGTGTAAATAAAGCTGTATTTTTGATTTTTACAGACAGGAGAAGTCACAGGTCAAACAACTGACAGAATTATATATAAGCTTTGGGTGACTAACATAGCTAATTGTTTCACAATATGTAGCCTACATTGTTTGTATTATAACACATTTAAACTGTGTTAACATGCATAATTGATGGAGAGTAACAGATGGCATTAGAAAAATAGTTAAGATCTACTCTTATTATTAATTAAAGTTGGGATACTGTGTGTGGGAGTGTCACAGTCACAATGCTGTTGCCCTGTCTGGTGTAATGGTAGGGTGTGATTGACATCTATGTTGATTTAAATTTTGGGCTGCTTCATTGTGAGAGCTGTCAGCATGGCACTCAGCAGCTGCATTGAATTTCATGTAATGGATCTAAAAGTATTTTTTTTTTAATGCTTTTCCAGGAAGTGAAGAAGTCATAATGGAAACTGAGGCAAAGCCAAAAGAAGCGGAACCACTATGTGAAAATGCCGAAAAAGGCGACCCAGGAACTGTGTCTCACACGGATGGAGGAATCGCCACAACTCAGGACTCTAGTATTAGCAATGGAGATGGTGCAGACGATAAGCAAGAGATGGTGGACCTGAAGATTATCTGGAACAAGATAAAGTATGACCTGAAAATTCCCATTGACAGCACCGGAGCCAAACTGAAAGAAAGGATCCATTCACTCACTGGTAAGACCAGCCAATATTTCCACCTTCCTCAAACTAAATACCCTGGTGATGGTTTGGAAACATCTAAGCAGAAGACTCAGATCTAATGTCTGTTTTCTTTTCTGTTATTAGGTCTTCCACCGGCAATGCAGAAAGTCATGTACAAGGGATTACTTCCAGAGGACAAGACGCTACGTGAAATAAAGATTACAAATGGTGCAAAAATAATGGTGGTAGGATCTACAATAAATGATGTATTAGCTGTGAATACGCCCAAAGAGGTAATTCAGCAGGAAGTTAAAGCTGAAGAAAACAAAAAGGAGCCTTTATGCAGGCAAAAGGTAAGGTTTATTACATTTTTACAGCATACCAAAAATGATTTATGGATTTTCTTGAAGATGTAATGCTAAAACTGCACTGTTATTTCAGCAACACAGGAAAGTTTTGGACAAAGGTAAACCTGACGACATAATGCCAGCTGTTAAAGGAGCAAAGGTGAGAGGGAAAAAAAATCGGAGGGAGTTGATTACCCTCGCTATTTTCTGTTTGTCTTGCACTGACTGCCAAAGCAGCACCAAGCTGTTATCACAAATATGTTGAGGACTAACTCCCTTCTTGCAGTACTGACTACCAAGAGCTCTCTCATTTGTTGAACAGGAACGTTTACCAACAGTGCCTTTATCCGGAATGTATAACAAATCCGGAGGAAAAGTTAGACTCACTTTCAAACTGGAGCAGGATCAGTTGTGGATTGGAACTAAGGGTGAGATGATGGCTAGCTTCATTTTGCTGAAGTCACTGCAGTACAAAAGATACTGATATCAAATTCTCTTCATCTTTGTGTATTGTCCTCTACAGAGAGAACGGAGAAAGTCCCGATGGGCTCCATAAAAAACGTAGTGACCGAGCCCATTGAAGGCCATGAGGACTATCACATGATGGTAACTTTTCTTGTTACTTATTTGCATTGTCGGAGTTGTTATTTTTTATGAGAAACAAGAACACCAAATCCAAGTATTCAGATTGATTAAGTCACGAATCAAAAGAAAACAATTTGAGGAACTGAAAGTAAAGTTCATATAATAATGTTGGAGCAGCCATGGAACAGACCTGGGGACCAGGAGTGGTTGATATCATTGAGTACACTAAGCAACATGTATATTCAAATGTGTTTTTTCTACAAGCTGCTATTAAGTCAGTTAACAGCAGGGGTGGAGCTGTTTATAAAAATCACAGTTTGGTAAGCGTCATGATGCTGAGGTCATGGTTTTCCGTGTTGTTAGTATGGGGCACGGCATGAAAGACATCTATGAATTAACTGAAAAATTGTAACAGCAACGTTTTTTAATAGTCTGCGAACAAGAGGCTCCAGGCAAACCTGGGCACACTGGGCAATTCATCTCTGATCATACTGTCTGCTCCCATTCCCCTTTCTCTAATAGTCTTTTTATATTTCATTTTCAGTGAGAGGTGTTGTGAAATCATGTAGTTTCCACTTTATTTTTATGTCTGGAAAATAAAACTAAATACATCAATACAATAAATAGATTTTTAAAATGAAACTTATAAGCTGTTTGAACAAACTCAGGAGGTCAAATGGTAATAGAATCCCATTACAAACTGACCTGTAATGCAGTAATGTGAGAAATTTTTTGGCTGCCTCCCAGTGAGTACATATAAGCAAAAATGTAGCTCACAAAATTTTTCCTTTGTGAAACAAGCAGAAATTTGAGGGAAAGTACACAGATCCATGATCCCGTGAGACTGGTCCTCTGGAATTATAGTTAATAAAAATGACATTACTGGGCCCCCATCTGGAAAAATTAATCCAGTTCAAAGTACTTTAGAAAAAGTAATTTGATGTAGGAAAAGAAAATCTGTGCCAGGATTGTTGTGCAGATATTAAAGGCCTATTTTCTGTTTACAATTGAAGTTCACTAACATTGCTCATTGTATGAGGACAAAGTACAGGAATAAACTTCATGTCATACAATTTGAAACCACTACTAGTTTTGGAAAGAGTAATGAGTGATTTACGACTTTTATAGACCTACCAGCAACCAAGGAATTGCAACATTGACAGGTCTCTGGCACAGCTTATGGCAGCCTGTAATTGACCTAAATAATAGTCAGATTGTCACAGCAGAGATGAGTGGGCTCACTAATTAGAAGAGAAATCCATTAGAAACATCTAATGAACAGGTAATATATCACAGTGCAAAATACTATAGTAATAATACTGCTTTATCATTTGCTTGTTTGGCTTGACGGCAAAATGTCATGTGACAGTGGCAGCTTGCTCGTAGCACCGTCCTCCATCATTGAGCAGTTGAAAAATTCGAGTTAGTGGAGGGAGGAGGCTGGGAGTATCTTGATATGCGAAAGTTTGGCGTTGTGCCAAAACAGGGTAGGGGCCAGAAAGTAAGCTTTGAAAGCCAGATATCTCAGCATCTGGAGAATTAATTCTTGAGTCATTTTTGGTGATCAACAACCCCTTTTGGCCCCACGCAGATCTGCTGCTGCCAAGTGGCAGACAGTTTGCAGAAATATTCCTGTGGTGTAAGCACTGAAAATATATGTGAACCAAGCTCACTGCACATTTTATGTAGTCATTTTTGTTCAAGTAGTTATGGCACCCTGAAATGGTGGCACTATGTGTCAGTTTAATCAGTATGACTGAAATTACACCTAAAGTTGTGAATGTGAACTTGTATAAAAAGGAAGTTCTGTGGTTGACAGCCAGAGCATCAAATAATTTCTGGCAAAATAATTAGCTTACTTTACCCCGCAACGACAGTTACTGACTGGGGGCCCCTGATCACCAGAGGTCCTCAGAATTCATTGTCGAGTTATTTTGTGGTTCTGAATAAATCATAAATTCAAAGTTGACTCATTTTGGGAAACTAAAGTGAGCAGTAATATGATACTACATATCTGACAGAGGCCTCTGGTTGCTCAGCACCATAGCAAAAATGTGATGAGTGAAGTAAATTAATTAAATATTATTAAGGTTATAATATTAGTATTTGTCAAAAATATCTTACTTTTCAACTGGCATAAAATCATTTGAAAATGTCAGAAATGTAACTTGTTAATACCTGCAGATGCCCTGTGTTTGGAGTCACATTTAACAGCTATCTGTTGCTATTTAGAGACTCGTGTTTTGGTGAATGTGTGAGCAGCTGCGTGACCGTTTGATGAGCTTACTTGTTTTTCACTTTTGCAGGCATTTCAGTTGGGTCCAACAGAAGCTTCTCAATATTGGGTCTACTGGGTGCCTGCACAGTTTGTCGATGCAATCAAAGACACAGTCCTTGGAAAATGGCAGTATTTCTAATGTGCCTCTATTTTTGACTGACGAACTGGGATTGAGAAGAGGAGCCAGATATAAAATGAAACTGGACACAATAATGAGGCTTAAGGAACTTCTTGGAATATATTAGAAGGAAACTGAAGGATGCCTGTGGACTAATCATACTCTTTTTAGGTTAAAAGTGCACTATGTGGCCGCATCACATTTCTCAGCCCAGTTGATCATTCTTGGTTTTCAGCAAATCCAAGGGAAAACAATGAAACAATTGTACAGAAATTGCTAACACTTTTCCTCAGTTATTCTTAAAGAAATAAAACTTATTTAAGGAAATTAATGTACTAGGGCATTTTTTTTATTTGTCCTGTGTCTACTCAATGTAAAATCCCCCCAATTGTCATTTTTTGCTCTATGTTGGTTCCACACTATTTGAGTGAATATTGTGACTTGAGGAACCCTTAAATATTTCTTAGTTATGACAATATCTTCATAAACCAGAAATATGCATAGCTATTGAAAAGGAAGTCTGGTGGAATCCTAGCACTGTTTAAAATTATCTCAGGTTGTGTTTGTAATGTGGAGGAGAAAAGTAGTCAAGTGCAACTGGGGGCTGTTTTAATTTTGAATACAAAGTGTAGGGAGTTGATGATATCTACTTATAAATCTGTTAAACACAAAGGTATGTAAGTTATGCATCATGGTTGGGATGAGCTTATTAGCTGTCAGGAGAGGGCAGCACAACTTTCCCTTGCCAGATCAGACACAATTATGCACTCATGGCATTTGATTCTTGTGCGGAAGGAATATCTGTGAACTAATAATCTCTGCTGAGAGTGGAAGTAAAACATTTTGAAATTATAGTTGTACTCTGCAGCTTGGATCAATGTGTAGATGAGTTACATAGTCTTATGGTTGGTCTGTTTGGGATTTAAAAAATGTTTGGATTCATGTCAGAAAATAACGTCAGCCGTCACCAATTTATCATCATCAGTGGTTTTGTATTCCCCCCCCCCCATGTGAAAAGTTTCACGCTTGAACACAAAATATGATTTTGTACTGACATGGTAGTGATTCATGCCCTTGTAAGAGATGGATCGGCATGTAGACGCTCCATTTTCTGCTTCACAAAAACAAAGTTTCACAGTTTACCAATCTCTGATGTAATATTTAGAGGAAATGTCTGTCATGATTGGCAGATACATTGGGCAAACTGTGGATCAACACATCCCAAGTGGAGCTACAACTGCAGCTGAATAAAATGTGGAGTTTTATTGACCGCTGACAAAATTAACCATGATTTTCCCACAAGCCTTTTCATGTGTGGTGCTATAAATAATATGTTACAAGAGCAAACAACCTGTTAATGTGTTTCTTTTATTGTATCAATTGCAGTTTTTTAGCTGTTGAAATACATGGTATGCTTCCTTAATTTTTATATTGTTAAAGGGAAAAAAATGGGCAATATTGATTGCAAGTTTCTCGTAGGTGTAATCTTGTGTCCTTATGGTCTGTATTATTCCTTTAGAATATGAAAACGTTCAGAATACCAATCGAAGTTATTTTCACTTCATGTTTTTAAACAACCACTGCTGCCTGAACAGCTCATACTGTATGTCTTCTTTTTCTGCCCAAACCCAGTATTTATTACTGGTTCTGAATTAATTTTACTGAAACATTCAGATCTAGGCTTTTCCTATTAATATATCACTGTGCAATTAGAGATACGACTTTCACCATTTCAAACAGAAGCACCAATTAATTTCCTCTGATTCATTTTCTCAAATGTGAGAGTCCTGGGGCTCATTTACTTTTCAGTAGCTGTTACACATCACAAGCAAATATGCCAACGGAGACCAGTTCATGGGAAATACAGAATATCTAACAATGATAACATGCTGCCTGCATGGCATGGAATA
>OMKZ01004164.1:45993-56964 GCA_900302535.1 Neoniphon sammara
GTCAATATTTTCAATTTAAAGCATATACTGTCTCATTTATTATAATGAGTGAGGCAGCTAAACTTAAGTTTGGCATGTATGATCAGGCTGTAAAAGATTTGTGTTATTATTTATTTTTTATTTACATTATAACTGAGTTAGTAGTTGCACACCAGGCCTATGGCACAGTTGCACAAGAACTGGCCTTCTCCAAAAGATGGCTACAGGAAAAAGGGAGTCACAGAAATTGCCGGATACTAACGTTAGCTTATTTGCTATTGCCGTAATTTTGTAAAAAATTAAAAAATTAAAAAATTTAAAAAAAAAAAAAAAATTAATTTTTTTTTGTAAATTTTGTTACTTCTGATACCAGATGTGACGTGCCCTTGACTGAGAATGCATTTTCTCACCCTAAATAATCGCTTTTTACGGCCGTACAAGTGACAACTTAAACCGAAAATATGCCAGTGGCAACAGTTGTATCATGTTATACACTTCTTTGAAACGAAAATAACTCAAGGAAATAGTTTTCACATTGCTGTTATGGTGAAGCATCTACCCACGCTTCCGATTTGGAACGCCAATCCGGAAACACTAAAACGTTGCTTTTCCCCCAGACTTCCGGTAAAGACTGCGCGGGTAACGCAAATGGAGCCACCTCAGTCAGGGACTTAAGACTTTAGCAAGAATGTATAAAGCAGACAAATCTACGGAGGAGAAAAAACGACCGCCTCCCGTCAAACTCCTGTCCGGCCAGCTGAGAGACGGAGTTTGTAAAGGAACTGGTGAATGTACCATCAGGGTCAGCCGCGGTCGTTCTGTCCCAGTTTCCATGGTGTGGATGCAAGGAACCGTACTGGAAGCCCAACTGGACCGAAACACCGTGCTGCTGATGGATGAGACGGGGACATTTGCTGTTCAGGGTATTAACAACATACCTAAAGGGAAACCGTGTTTGTCCCAAGGTATGTCCCAAATAAAGAGTGATAATAGTCTGCAGGTTGCTGGCTCCGCATGTTGAAGCTTATACCACCAAACACAGGTGGTGGTTTAGCGAGACATTTTGGATTACATTCCTTATTTCCTCTAACAAAGGAACAAAGAAATAGCTAACATTCCTTTTCCTACCACTCTTGAAATACATGTGTAGTCAGTTTAGAGTTTACTTTAATGAGCTTATGGTACTTTATGATTAAAAAATTTTTTTTTAACCTATTAACGTTAGAATACATAGTGTTAAACTAATAATTCATATCTCTGTGTTATCCTTGTTAAATTTATTAAAGGATATAGTTGTTAATATTCTGAAAGGTTTATTTTGGTTATCAAACTTTCCCACATCTAGCCCATCACTATGCAGCCTGTTGATAAATCAGTTAAACAAAGGACCATACATTATCACCTTTATATCAGGAAGAGTAACATTTCCAAAATGCAATCAGGACTTGCCTCTCCATGTGGCTATATGTCATCTCTCTTTTTGTTTCAGAATCTATTCTGTGAAACCACTTTCATTTCTCTCTCTCTCTCTCTTCAGGTAAATATGTCATGGTGATGGGTGTCATCCAAGCCATCTCCCCAGAGCCAGTCATCCGTGCAGTGAAGATGGCAGACCTCTCTGAGTGTGCTGCAGTTCACAGGAGGATGTGGAAGCTGGAGGTGGATGACCTGCAGCAGCTGCTGACTTGAATACAGCAGTGTTGGTGAAAATATTGACTGCTTGGGCTGCCTGCTCCTGCCACATACCTGTGCAGTGTTTTTCCTATTTTTTAGTGAATATGAAATGCAGAGGGAGGGATGCTACATCACGACTTACTTTGCCCTCCCATTTACTTAACTATGTATGCCTCTTGTAATTGCAATGTATATACATTGAAATATTTGGTGCTGGCATTGGTACATTTCAATACTTTGCTGTGTTGACTTCATCAGTCCACAGGAGTGTCCTGCATGCATGGCACCTGATCAGGAAGTAGGAATTAACTGCAACACCTTTAAATGAACCAAAGAGTATTATAACTTAAAGATGCGGGGTTCATTTCTTTATCATATTACTAGACCTAACTGGAACCATGTACATAGTTATGATGCTTAAAACAGTCCTTTTCTTTTGGCATGATACTCCTCTGCACACGTTAAAGGTCAGGGTCCTGCAGCTGTTGGTCTTCAGGAACAGTTCCGCACAGTCGCTGCACGCCAACATGAAGTGTGAACCCAGGTCCTCTGGTTGCAGGATTCTCCCCAGCCACCAGTCCACTTTGTAGTCCAGGCCTCAATGAAATGACTTTTCTGTACAATCTGGCACATCATCTCGCTTCAGTTACTGGCTATAAAATGTGTCTGGTGAGCCATGAACAAAGCCTAACATAGGTCTACAGTATGACTTACTTGAAGCTGAACATCTCTTTATTTACCTTTGAGTCATACTTTGGTCTAGGATTTATACCGCCTTACACACAGCAAATGTTTGTAATATTTTGGTATGAATGCAGTGCATACTTAGAGCAAACCTAAAATTGTTTTAAGGAGCCAAGGAACTACTATGCTACAAATTGTTACAACTAAATACCAAATACTAATAATTCTATTTTGTTAAATTTAAGAGGCATTTTGTTTGGTTTTAATTTTCTCTGTTAAATGGTATAAATTAAACTAATTGAATTGTTTTAATGTATTTTAAGGAGCACTATGCAAAATTGAAGTGAGGACCCTTTAG
Source organism: Neoniphon sammara (assembly GCA_900302535.1). NCBI lineage: Eukaryota > Metazoa > Chordata > Actinopteri > Holocentriformes > Holocentridae > Neoniphon > Neoniphon sammara. The sequence continues at coordinate 48,689 of OMKZ01004164.1, forward strand.
ACTCAACTGACTGAAATTAAAAAAAAGGCTTGTCCAATGAGTGCCACATAGACTCAAGCATAAAACTATATGCTTATTCTTCCATTTTTGTCAGAGTCTAAAGGGTCCTCAACCCTAAATTTGCATAGTGCACCTTTAAACTTTAAACAGGTTAAATTAAGAACATGTTCTGTTCATGTTCAGTCCTGACCTGTTCATTTGTGCAGAGAAGAACATATTTTCTCTGATTTTCTGAGTCAGTTTCTGTCTCTGGCATATTTGACACACATTTAAAAGACACAACTGGTGTTTTAAAAAAAGGCCTTTATTTGGTGCAGTGCATTTAACATTTGTAATGCTATCAAATGAATGGAAGAACTGAAAATGACCTATGCTGACAGAATAAAATAAGAATTGTCAACTCAACTTTCCATGTAAGTATTCTATACTTAAACTTCTTGATAGCGAGGAAAAGTTTATAACATATAGACTGCTTATGAAAAACAAATGATTTTTCCATGTCAACTGTTAAGCACTGAAACAGGTCAGATCAACGCGCCGTTTGACGCCACGCTTTCAGACATTCTACTGAAAGGTGCAGAGCAAAGCTTCAAGTGTCTTTCACTGAAATGATTGCTGTTAATTCAGGTATGCGCCTTGGTTTCTGATCAGGGAAACTCATCTGCCATTCTTAGGGCCCGTCCCGAGAGCCCTCCATTAAAATCATGCTGTGATCAGGCTCTGTCCTTTTTCCCACAGAGACCCTCACGGCTCACCTGATTCAAGACTCTTTTGTGTCATACAATGCTGCAATGCTGCAAGTGAACATGAGCGTCATCTCATCATTATTTAATGTCTTTAAGCAGAAAACTGTATTTACCAAAGTCATTGTCATTTGGTGCTATAAGATGGTCTTTTCTAGCTTTGGCAAGTTTCAGCAAAAGGAATTCCCTGCGCTCCATCCACTCTTTTAGTTCCTGGTTCCCGTGCGCCAGCTTACATGACTCATCTTCTGTGCACGTGCCTTTGAGGAACCTGTCAAATCGTGGGATCAAATGTTAGCCATCGAAAATGAACAGAATCAAATTCAGGGCTCACACAGTAAAATTCGAGCCCTCTTCAAGTACTTTCAAGGTATCTAAACCAAAAGTTCCAGACTCTCAAAGCCTTTATCAGCTAATCTAAATAGTTACTTTAAATGCAATTCCAAAACATAAATTTATAAAATTCCTTTATACCCACAGTAATCAATGTATATTGTCGCTTTGTTCATTTTTAACCAGCTGCAGGATTATTTAATGCTTGCTAGTTTCAAGAGTACGGGATTGTTTCAAATATTAACATTTTTCTACATGAGTGACTGTGTAGATGAAACACCAGATTATGTTGAAAATCAAGCATTCTACGAGGAGTACATTTGAATTTAAGAATATTCCTAACCTTGAAAATGTAACAGTTAAAATTAAGCATTTTCCAAACTTTCAAGACTGCAAATTGGTTACCGGACATATTCTTTGGTGGCGGCCACCTTACCTCTCGCAAACTTTGAAAGTGCCTGTGGGAAATCGATACTGCCAGCAGTTCTGGTCGTCTTCAGAGTTGAAAACTTTTTCTTTGTGTTTTTCTGAAGTGATGTGCTGCTGCCACTGCTTGTCACTGTTGCAGTTTTTACCACACAGCCAACAGTGATTGCCAGCCTGTCAAAACACAAAAAGAACAACTGTCACTTAGAGTCTGTTATTCAATCCATTCGCCTTTGCCCATCATCTTTCGAGGCGAGATCATTTAATTGAAGGCATGTTTTTTTTTTAAATCTCATTTACAGATATTAATTACCATCTGTGTTTTTCTTTATCAGGGCAATTTATCGGCATTTAATTCAATCACTTCACAAATTAACAAAAATTAAGCAAGACTGCATTTGAATATTACATAAAGGGATTTGCGACGCACTAACAGTTTGCATAAACAGAATCTGCCTAATATGTACCAAAGGCTTATACAAAAACAATACAGGGTAGTTTGGTCGCTCGACAAATGTTGGCTTTGGCAGTAATACTCACACAAGTGCAACCGTTACAGGTTCTAAATTAGCATAAGAAATAAATGCTAAGAAGTCAGCCAATAATCTTCTACCTTAAACAGCCCTTACCCATCGGCCAGAACCAAAATCAAGCTGCAAATTTTGACTATAGCATTAGGAATATTTACCAAATGTGATTCAATCTGATTAAATCAGGAGCTGAAAATCTGTTATCAAGCATTGACCATGTTAGTTTTCCATTCATTTTCTGGTTTCTGAACTCACTACTTCTTCAGCGTAGTCTGTTGGCATGTGAATCTGTTTGCCATTCTCCCTCATGGAGTTATTTGAGGTCTCCTCGCCCCAGCCAGGTTTCTGAGACAGCAGCCACTGCTCATAAAGCTGATCCATATCTGGAACTAAATGAGGGACGAGACAAGTGTGATTAATTCTTCACAATAGCTGTGGAGCGACACACATTAATTAAATTTGAGTAAGTAAAAGAGCCCATTTCCTTGACAAACTTACTGTTGTTCTCCCTCATGTAGGTCCACAAGTCTCTTTCCTCTACACTGTGAGCAAACGTACAGTTCCCAATGTACTGGCACTTCTTGCCTGCAGTCACATGCATGCAAATCTAGGGGGAAAAAAACAACAAAACATGGTGACTCTTGTTTGGAAAATTATGTGTTCATCATCAGCAGCTGAGAAATGTTATTTGATACATGCCAGCCTCAATTAAAGAAAATATTGGGCACGTACCTCAAATTGAGATGGGATGGGCTTTTTGGTTGGAAGCGGTCGAACAGTTGTCCATTTTTTCCTTTCATTGGAACTTACCAGCACCACCCGTCTGTCTTTTGACCACCTGAGACACAGATCACATCAGAATCAAGGAAGGTTACAACTGAACCGCTGCTGAGGCAACAGACCACCTCTCCAACCAGCACGTGCTCCATATGAGAGACTCTAACCAAGTAAGCGCAGCCTTTAACTGCATTCTCCCTCGCTTTAAGTGCTGCGACCCTTCATCCAAATGTCATCAGGGGCTTTAATCCCTCTAAGTGTTGCAGGCACCCTTCATGAGTAAGAAGGACATTCCTTATGGCCAAAGAATGATCTGCTTCGACTGCACAGGTGCATGATGGGTATTGTTCCTCTCATGATACTAAGAGATGTAGATACTCACGTGTGCCTGGCCTTGGCTGAACAGTACTTCTTGTTCTTGTCTGCTTCACTCAGTTGTCCGTTTCTCCAACACTGCCCACAAACAAACATCATCTTCAGATTTGGGGGTCCAAACCTCCTCTGTGTGCTGGGAAGCTGCTGGGGGACAAAAAAAAGAAAGAAAAAAAAAAAGAAAAATTTGGTCTGAGTGTCAAAACAGCTTCAATAATGATCACAAATTGGCCACAACAGCGATAAACCTGTGAGATTTGTAGTCAACAATCAACCAATCAAGTGGCAGCAATCATATCAGCCATTCACGAAAACAGTTTCACATTGTTGATACTCAGCATAAACCGAGATGAGATCTAATTAAATCTAAACTCTCCACTTGTTAAAAAGCAGACAAAATGCACTTAACACATACCCTACCTGCTCTTTATTCACAGCAGAGTTTTGTAAGCAATTCATTTGACTGAACATGATGGACATAAGAACTGTGAGATTCTTTGTATTTCACACCTCTTTTCTTCATTTAAGCCTACAGAGAGCTGAGAGCCAGAGCGGCCTTGTGGGAAAATCAAAGACAGTTCAGGCGTTTTCTTCAGCCAACTGTAAGAAGACAACAGTGACTTTGCCTTTAAATAGGCCACTGAAATGAAATACAGGCAGCTGCTGAAACTACAGAATCAAAAGATTTGTTCTCATTCTCTCAAAGTTTTGGGACAGAAGCAGAATTTAGATGAGGCAGAGTTGTGCCTCATGCAGATAGTGTTTTGTGCAGCTATTATAACTGTGAAGTTTATTTATTTATTTATTTTAAATCAACAGCACTGGTGCAGAATAACAAGGTGATTAAAAAAAAGAGCAGCGTGCAACTGAAGCTCAACTACTGTGAGTGAGGCAAAGCTTGATCGATGCTTGTCAAACAGCCACCTACAGCATCTCAAGCCTTTAATATTTCATATATTCAACATCAAATTATGTTGGCTGTGGAATGTAGCCTAATGCGACTCATTTACCTAACAGACCGCAGTGATGAAAGATGTCAATAATGTGAAAGCATTTTCATTTGGTCTTTTGTCTAACGTTCATACTTATATGCCTATGCGTGTTAAAACCTGTTTTATGGCATCAATATGGATATTAGCTGTTACTTAAATACTGTAAACAGCCTGCCAGGCTTGATTAGACATTTTGAATGTATAACAAGGTTTAGTTTTTCCTGCTTAACACAACTACAGTCACATTTATACAATCAATACATGAAAAACATAAAAAAACACTGAAAACAACCATACCATGGGCGTGTCCTCTCCAAATCAAAGACAGCTTTATTCTTTATCACCAACTACTCATAACATTTCATTTCATATGCATATTATAGATGTCATGTATGCCAATCAACAGTTTCAAAAAGGTAGCCTAGGGGAGTAGCAAGGAATTAGAAAATGTAATAACTTGAGAAACCTCTGAATGCAGTACTGAGGTCTGAGTGATCTTACTTGAGCCCCTTGCAGGGTTGCTGTCGCGCTCCAAAACTTCTTTGCTTCCTGGACAATATTTTCATGAGTGATGCCTGCAGGACACAAAACAAATCTATGCTAATAAAAACAGAATTTATCACCACGTCAAAAATTGACAACTTTTTTTAAGGCCCAGAGAAAAGGTCAAAAGGAATATCCAAATGCTAAGATAATGCTGCCAGTAACCTTAAAGTTATGCATTGTAGCTCAAAATAAAAGGTCTCGTGTTAACTCAACACTTATTTTCAACCTTTACAATAACCCATCACACACAGTCTGTCATTAGCACTGTCAATCAATTTGAGGATGACAATTGTCACTATAATGAACACACAAAAAAACAAAACAAAACAACCAAAAAAAAAACTTTAATTTCTGCCCGGGAAAAAATCCTTTCCTGAAAGATGAGATGTGAAGATGTGAAAAGAGCCGTTTTTAAAGTGTAACACCAGCCAGCACCAAGGCCAGTATTTTCAAAGGGGAGTCTTACCAAGCTCGTGCTGCATCATCCACACCTTCAGCTCGATCAGACTGTGGGCGTAGAAGCACTCGTCTTCTCTCACACAGCCGTATCGGACCTCATGACGACAAAGATCCAGCTGGCAAAGTGGATTCAAGGATCTGATTTTGGAATAACGCACTGTGTTCTCCTTTAAAATGTGGACAAGGCACCTGGAAGAAACATGAGATAAAGCTCAAAATGTTTTCCTGCTTCAGACAGCATCTTTGCGAAAGGGCTGGTTTGTTTCGGTAGTTAACCTGAACAGAAATTCCAGCGTTGTCTAGTGATGTTGTATTAGAATACTGAAAATTTATTTTTTTTTTAATACAGACAACTACTAAAAAGATTTTTTATAGTAACAAAAAATAATTGGGAAAAACATTAAAATACTTACTTGTGATCTTCAAAGTCATGCTTTGTCACTGGATGAGAGCAAAGAGCAGGGTTGTCCTTGTTGGTTTTGCTGATTATTCTTGGCTTGTGATCAAAGCACACCTGCACATCAGATAATATAAATTGGAAATTTCAATTTCCTACAAAAGCAAACTGCAGATTTATTTTGGTGACAATCATGGAAAGACTTCAGTGCTGACATTCATAATCCCTCTCTGGATGGAAGAAGTTTCAGTTTAGGAAAGACACATCGTGCAGTTTACTCCAACAAGTGTAAATATAACCAGAGGTGGCCACAGGATTGAACCAGTCACACAACTAATCACATCTGCCGATAGTAACATCCATTTCAGCGCCTAAGTGAATATGAAGATGTCTTCTCTTGTTGATCTATGGTGCATTTCATTTTTCCTGGTGCTGTCCCTAAATACAGAATGAATTACTTCTGACCAATGGGAGCAGTTCACAGTTTCTCCACTAGGGGCAGCTGAACGCATTTTATCGCTACACAGCAACCAAACCGTGGAATCGCTTGTCAGGCAACCTCAAGACTATCACTAGCTGGATGGTTTTAAATTTGGCCAATTAGTGAAAACAAAATAAAAAATAAATAAAATGAAATAAAGTATCATGAAACTACCCTAAAATATCACCCTAAAAATCCACAATATCCAAGTATGTAGGATAATGGTGGGTGTCCGCAAACCAAAATGATTCCAGGAGTCAAAAACATCAATTAAGCACAGCATTTAATGCTACATTTCATTAACTACATTTGTAACATTAATAACGTTTGACATTTTGGGGCATTTGTCCTCAAATATGCTAAAAATAAATCTTAATATAAAATGATTTACTCAAATTAGTAACATTTAAATACTACGGATATATTTTTCTGAGCACATTATCACTACAGTTCCACAGGACATCTTGCTCTTGATGCCAATATCTAGAGTTAGCAAACATTGAAGATATGTTTATTTATTTGATATTTATGGAAAATTCTGGCTGAATATCCAAACGACTCACTGCTGTGCTGACAAAAGTAGATGCTTTAGTAGATCCACAAGCAACGAGACAAGCGTTCTTTTTTTTGTTTGTTTGTTTTTTTACCCCTCAGACGAAAACAGCACACTTCTATGATGGAAAGAAAAATCTACTACTCACTCCGCAGAGAAACATGAATATCCCCCGGTGTTCCTGCAGGATCTTGGGGACGGTCAACCTGACGTTACAGTTGGGTCTGAAAGGATCGAACAGCAGTTCTCTGGAGATGAACCCTTTTCGCTCCAGTGTCCAAACATCAATCTCTTCCTGGCAGTACGCAAATGTGCAGTGACCAGGGTATAGGCACTCTTGTCCAACAGCGACCTCTAAAAGCACACAGGTAGTATTTTACACATTAGCTCTTAACCAGAACACCTTACCAAAAACAACAATGGCAAAGCTTATATAGCGCCAGGATCGACGTAACAGCGCTCTGATATGACAAATATTCCTGTTTCTAGAATGTTCGTGTATGATAGTGAAGAAATATGAGCCAAGCAGAAGGAAAAATACTTTATGAAAGCTTTCTTTTAAGAGTTAACTGTAACTTATTTAGGGGAGCAGACACTATTCTATATAGATGGAACAAGTCATGAAACATGCACGCAACAGTAGCATTAACAAGAGTCAAAAATCAACACACATCACATGAGCATAGAAATCTTTTGATCCACATCTCCAGCCTGTAGATTAACTAGGCTGTCGAAATGTACATTTTTCATTATGCATTGCAGCTTTCATATTCTGTATCTCCCTGCCTTTTGATGCATAATGTGTTCATAAAGATTTGAGTCAGAGAGATGGATTTCACCACAGACCTCGTGCTGTCTCTCTTCTGATTGGCACTTGGCGAAACAGAAATATTTAGAAAAAGCAAATGCACTGGATTACCTGGAGATTTGGCATTGGAAGTATGGATTTTTTTTTCAAATGTGATGCTCATAAATGAGCTAGTTTATTTAAATCAGTTTGCCCTCAAAGTTGGATGTGTACATCATCTGTTAGTCTGTGCATATCACAGATGCTGATTAAGAGATGAACTTTTCTATAACTTCTGAAGAAGACTGGAAACTTTGCTTGGCGTAATGAGGAACACCTACAAAAGGTGGCACAGTGGAAACTGCAGGCCTATAAGCAAAACAATTTCCATATACAAAACACACAGTGCACAATCTGTGCAGAAACTGCACAGATGGGCTAGAAATACAGATGCACGTTAAAATATCCTTTATACTGAAACTGATTCTTTGAATCTTTTAGTGTCAGGTATTTTTCTTAAATTATGATGACAGCAAATCTTTTCTACCTATCTTAAATGGTATAAGGTATAGCTGCATTTGAAAATCTTTGAAACTTACAAATCATACATTTAAAAGGAAGGATAAGAATCAGAGTGTCTCTGATTTTGATCAGAATTCTGTAATTCCTACCCATACCTGAGAGTGAAGCCTGGTAGACAATAATGTGAAGTCTGAGTTGAGTCAATCAGAATAAAAAATGTAAATGGGTCAGACTTATAATTACAATTTCAATTTGCTTCTTGACTTGTATTAAAAAAAAAAAAAACACTGGAAGTGTGTTGCCCAATATGTAGTTGTTTTTTGAGTTGCATGCAAGATATCTGAATATTAAGTGCAAG